>JAXCLQ010068276.1:0-14685 GCA_035584115.1 Cedrela odorata
TATCTGAAAAATACCATTTTCATTTTCATTTTCGTTTTGTAAAAACATCAGTTTAAAAACAATACCGGACGGGCCCTTAGCTTCTAAGTTCTTGAAAATAAAAAGATCTATATCAGGTCTTTGCAAATACTTTGTATTCTAGATTTTGTGATTTTGTATTGTTTATTATTGAATTTACTTAGCTACAATGCAATATCTTTTAGTAGTAGAACATATTTTGGTTTGTAAAAATTTTAGGGAATAAACATTTTTTCGTATTATTATTTTTTCAAAATGCCAATGGCAATCCCTTTCCGATGACCTTGATCCATTGAGTTGATAGTGTTAGCAACAATCAATGATAATGTTTTGAATTTGTGAAATTATCATCTCGTTGAATTTTCGCTTCATCGTAGTCAATTGCCTTACTGTATTGAGACAATGCATGAACTAAATATGAGCCAAAATGATATAATCAGTGTGCATATACTTTTAATCTTCATCTCATTAAACATCTAATTCGATTTAAGTCCAATAACGTATAGAAATAGAAGTCAGTAGTGAACCTGTGAAGGAAGGTTGTGACGACTGTGGCTTTCCTTCACCATCACGCCCATCTCTTCCCTATGTTCTATCCCTACAAACGGACACTAGGTTTACGAGTACCTATCGATCTTGACGGCTTGGGTTTGATTCATTCATTTCAATAAGAATATGTCTTTTTTCAAGATGTCTGTATCCCAAGGAAAGCTCCTTCGTTTGAGAGCACGAGTTTGTTGAAAATGAGTTTTCTCTCTTACAAAGACAATCAGTATTAGGGATGGCAACGGATCAGGGTTGGGATAGATATCTCCAAACCCGCATCCGTATCCGCATTTCCAAAAAAAAATTCAATATCATATCTGCACCAAACCCGTAGCAGGTTTGATATTTTATTACCAAACTTGTTGCGGATTTAATATTTTATTACCAAACCAGCTTAAACTAGTATTTAATATTTACCAAACCCGCGTGGATATTTTCGAATTTTTAGCGGGTTTTCCACAAGATTTTTTTTGCATTAATTAAAAATAAAATATATCAATCGCATGCATGGTTGTCATGATAATTTCATATTATCAAGATTTATCCACGATAGAAAAATAAGTAACAAATTATACTAGGCCTCAATTTCTATTTTATCATTTATAGGGCAAAGCGAAAAAAGACAAGACCCATTGCAATAGCCAACCTTAGTCTTACTTGCATTCAACAACCATTACTCTGTTCAAAACACTATTGCTCAGGAGAATCAAAATAGAGAAAAAGATTTTTCAATTCAAAACATTATTGCTCAAGAGAATCAAAATATTATATTTATGTACAAAACTAAAAACAAAATCATACCCAACCAAATCCTAAAGCTGTTACTCCGTTCTTTTAAAACTTTAAGATTTCTTTCTCTTGTAGAAATATTAGATTAATAGCACATGCAATGTGTAAAAGCCACCCGCATTCGCTCGTCCAAGGCCAGTTGGTAAACCCATGGCTGCAAGTTGGGAGGCATCATTGTAGCTTGGAATTGTTATTGTATTTACGATTTTAGGGGTGTGACAGCTAAGACAGATGTTATGTCTCCTCCTGCCACTCCTATAATGTCTCAAAAACCTCTTTAAGGGGGGATGGCTAGGTGCCTCAGAAAGGCCTTGACCATCAGCACTCTAGGGATATTGTTGTGTACTCTTCTGCCCTTAGATAAATAAAATGTGTTGTGTGCATTGTTTACTCAATCTTATTTGCTCGTTGTCCTAATGTGTAGTAACGATTATTTATTCAATGCTTGAACACTCATTGATCGTTTGTATGCTTGTTGCTTATTTTATCGATATTGCTTTTAATTGTATTGCCATATGCTTGTATGCTTGTTTCCAATTATATTCTATTGCTGACATATTTTTGTAGACAACCAATTTGCTTGAGCTTGTTGTGTGTAAACTCGTCCAGGTTGACTTGCTAGTTCGAATGCTCTAATAAGTGCCGCACAGGTTGAAATCTCGACCAAGAAAAAGTCGGTTTATGACACAATGCATGAGGTAGCAACTAAAATTTCTAATGCTGGAATGAATTTTTATAATTTATCTTATTTAACCTAATTCGAAACCCATTACAGAAACTGGAATAATAGATTAATAGGAAAGAAAAAGCTCATAATTATATGCAAATTTACTTGTTTTATTTAACTAGATATGAAGCAATAACAGTAACAATGTATTTAGATTTACAAATATAAAAGGAGAAGAATAAGAGTACCTGGTGTTTGTTGCTGGTTTTCGACTCTTTGGGTGAAAAACGATGGATATATATATAAAAAAAAGAATCGTGTTTTCAGTGGATTTGAGATTTTCTTTCGCAAAACACCAATAAACTTTTTAGTTTCAACAAGTTTGCCGCCTGCATTTTTAGAGATAGCAATTAGTAAATTTATGTTACAATACTAAAACGACGCCGTTTTGATACTTTGAGAAAATAAAAAAGTCCACGGATACCTGCTGCGGATATATATTCATACTCGTATCAGTCCCAAACCCGCTACGGGTTTGAATTTTATTTCTTAAATATGTCCAAAACCCGCTAAGAGGCATATTAAACCGGTCCCATGGGGATCGGGTAGTAGTGAGTATGCGGATTTGCGGACAAAATTGTCATCCCTAATTAATATCAACGAAAACTTAGGATGAACCTTTTTCTTTATGCTAAATTTCTACTCCTTTATTAAGATAGTATCCAACCCAGTCAACCCTTTATCCTAATGTGGATTGCCCAAGGTAATAAAGAGTAACTGGTACTCAAACTTTGACTCAAATCTCCAATAAGCTAGGGAACTTATCCTCACTAAAAGCATAGATAATTGCACTCATTCTATTGGTGTTTTCCTTATTATGGATTCGATTTTATGGTATCGAGATGGAACTTAGAAAGAGTGATCAAAACTCTTTCTTTGTAAGCAATGTGGCCTTCTTGTAAACATCCTTCACTGCCTCTCTCTTTGGTCGAGCCTACCGATCTTCCTTATACCTTTCTTTATAGCTCTGCTAACTCTTAATTTGGATTTAGCTTGCCCGATCTACCATGCTAAGTGTCTCAATGACACATTGACCTCTACTGTATCTCATTCTTGCACATGCATAGGTGATAGTAAGATCCAGGGCATCAACCTTAAAGTCAAAGAATATCTTCTTTAACTTTGAAGTTGAATCAATAGCCATAGCCGTAGGGTCAATCCCCAGACCAGGCGATAAATAGCGATGAGATCAAAGCTATTGATTGCTGCTAGCCAACTTACCAATCTGCGTCTTTCAAGCAGCCATTAAAGCCCAAAGCCTGTGGGTCATTTAGGACCATGCGCTGACTCGTCTTAAAACTAGAGATGGTAAAAAGGGTTAGCTGGTTGGACTCGGCTCTTAAACAATATAGTATAGGTTCGGCTTGGTCCAGCTCATTGGCTGGCAATAAACCCTTCCATATTAAACAATTACCAGAGTTTGATTGACTTAGGAAATCGCTAACTACACTAGGTTAACCAATAGGCCATGAAAGTTGTGATCTAAGTTGTAAACTATAGACAGATAGCCGAAACTCTAAAATCGCAACTTTCTTAGAGCAGTGGACATGGCGGAGGCGGCGATTTTAGGTTACTTGGAGAAAAATGAACTAATCTCATATTCAGGCAAGTTCCCTGCCGAATGCGGATTCGATCACAGCAAGGTCGTCAATGTCATTAAGAGACTCCACGGTTTCTATTACGTCGATGCTCAGGTATTTCATCGTTTTCGTTAAAACACTTTAGACCTTCGCATTCTGTCTAGCAGTTAACAGAATTGACTGATAGAAGAAAAATAAATTTGTAATAGTTTTAACTTTAAAACTCAGAAGTGTAACATCCCAAATCCAGGGGTATTACAGGCAGGTGATAGGTCTCTCTCATCACCCTAAGCCTAACATAACCTGTTCACACATATCTGCTATGCATGCATGCTTGACATCAAACCAAGTAAAATAACACATGTTACTACTCAAGGGCGTCATGCCGCCACTGACATTATATACATGTCAAATATGTACAATAGATCCAAAAAAAAAAAATAAAGTTGATTATACGATTATCAAATCATACTCAAGCAATCAATGCCGACAACAAACCACACCGTATGACAAGACAAAAAAATAAACTGCCAATCTCGACATGAGATGGACCCAACACAGTGGTGACTGCGACTGATGACCTCTCCTCCAACTCATGTCTCTAAGCTGCTATATCTATTCACCAAGTTATAAGGTTCTGCAAAACTGGAAAAGAAGGGAGAGTAAGTCTAAAAAGACTCAGTGAGTGGATGAAACACACATAAACATTACTTATTATATATATATTCATACCATGTTGTCATTTACATATTTTTGTCGTCATTCGCATAGTCATACTATCGTTTACATACTCATGCCATTATTTGCTTGTTCATATGAAATATATATACATACACATGCAATAATCATTTGCATTTAAACATAAGCAATTTTCAATGTATCAGACACAGAATTCATCACTCAACAATATATTGGTGTTTAAATGCATCCCCTCAAACATCCCAACAAATACCACAATGCCTTGGGGTGTCTCGTATCCGTCATTCCCCATAACACTAAGAAATAACACCAATCATCAAGTGCATACATCTGTATCTGGTCCATGTCCAAGGCTACGCACTTGACCGGACAGAGGGATAGTCCATACCCAAGGATTACAAGCTTAACTGGGCAAAGGGATCATACCCTTTAGGGCATCTCATCTACCGCCGTCCCCCAAGTCATCTAACTGGATCCATGGATCAATCTTGTGGCTCGCAACCATACACACGCACATGTACACACATCTAAACATTACAAGAATTATAACATCACATTAAGAAAACAAGAAAGCATTGCACAAGATCAATTCAATTCACTTTTCTTCATTACATGCTACCACACATCATATCAAAGTTATCAAGTACCACCAATAGCAAGTCAACAACTGTCATTTCCATCCCAACATACTACGAACAGTCACCGTACACACCACACTTCTCAACATCAATGCATTCACCTTTCTTTTCATTTTACAACACAATACATTTAACTTATTTTACATAGACAATAGCCAATCTTTTTCATTCACAGCCATTCTCAGTCATACAACACCATTATTCTTTCTAACAACAATTATAGCATATCAAGATCATTTTATGCAATCATTACAACTCATCTTAAAGGCACATCAATCAGTTTGTTTACCTTCGTTTCAGTATTAATTTCATATGTATTCTCAGTATTAGTTTCGTATACATTATCTGTACTAGTTTTACATACATTCTCAGTATTAAGTTCATATACAATTCCAGTACTATCCTCATATACACACATGCATATATACATAGATATATACAAACAAACACCCACTCACCAGTACGGACTACAGTTTACTCAATCTACCATACGGTAGATGAGCGATCAGCCTGATGATTTATAATACATAATTTTGTGTTAGATTTTTTCATTGTAACTGAATAAATATACAATTATATTGTACATCTAATCTGCCCCCCACAAATCTAAACTAAATATACACATTTCAAAAACTTGTATGGTGCTCACTGCGTATCTACTAGTTTCAAACTCGAAGTGCGTTGCACCAGAAAGGTATGTCAACTTAAGTTTCTCATGACAGATTCTACTACATGTCTAGTTTCTACCACTTTTTATGAATTTGAATTTGATTCCGAACACTCAAGTTATGACTGGTTTTAGCCATTCTACTCAATGTAGTCGACAATGAACCGTCAACGTGACAACTCAGTTCTAACAAAAAACTGTACTACCTCGCTCAACATCTTAACTTGATTTTTGGTTATGTTGTGTCCCTATGCGTCTAGTTTCAGTAACATTTTACGGTTTGTCAATCCGAGGTCTAGAACTCACGCAATCTCCATTTTACTGAACCATACAGAAATTATCTACGATCGACGCTTGTGTGTTTCGCTCACACTCTCACCCGTTCGGTACTCCATTATTGTACATTACCCTAAATATGTCTTATAACACTTAAATTTAACAGATTTCTCAACTCAGAACACTCACCACATTAACACATAGCTGCGATACACCAGTGTTGTAAGTTTGTGTTCTGACTTTTCGGCGATACACATATATACACTCTCACTTCCCAAATCCACCCATTACATCTCCTTACATGTATTTTCCACAACAACAACACTTCTCCGACACAACAATATTGTCATAATTCAGTTTATTCACATTTAACCATTTCGGCAACATCTATTTATACACAATGCATTGCAATTTTCACACACAATAGCAATTAAGCACATACACATCTCATATTACCAAATCAACACAAGTTAGCTTACCTAAACTTGCTAGAATGCCTTTCTCCTTTCTGTTTTCCACTTCTTTTTCCTTTCCCTCAATTGGCCAAACTAGTTTTGCCTTTCCTTACCTACTTCCGATCAGCCACTCACCATTTTCTCTAAAATTTCGGCCATCTCTCCATGCCTAGCTTGTTGCCCACATATTGCTACCTATCTCCTCCAATTTGCCAACCAAATGCCATCTCAATTCAACCAACATCCCTCTCATCTCAACCTGTTCATCCACAATTTCCCTTTACTCACCCCATTCGACTATTGTCCTTTCTTGCTCACCAAATTCTAACCGATTAACACCTTTCATTCCTTTAATTGTAACAACCTTGCTTTAATTTAACCAAGCTTCTTCCTCTCCTTTCTAATTTCCTTCAGCCAAGCTTCTTCTCCTTCAATTTCTCTTCAATTGCTTCGGTCTACTTGTTCATTCTTCACCTTAGATCAATTCGGCCACCATTTCTTTTCCAATTAGCCATATTCCATCACTTATGCAAGAATTGTTTCTCGGTTTCTCTTTGCTAAACCTCCCAATTGTATTTGGTGAAGTCAAACTTTGCAAAATGAAATTGGAGACCAAATGAATGAAAGAAGTGGCTTTAAAGCAATTGAGTTATGTTTGGGTGTACATATATATATATATATATATATACACGGTACAAGGCATGGCTTTCATTTTCAAAGTACAATCTTAAAGAAATTTGAATTGTGTATATATATTCATATAATAGTCGTTCTTTAATACTTCATGGTTTTATTTTGGTGAAATGGAAGTGTACAAATGAAAGGAAAACTAATTAATTGAAAAGCTTGTTTAAATCAATTGTGTTTTATTTAAGTATAAACATGTGTACATTACAAATGATTGGTACATATGATTTTTTTTATTTGTTTTGTTAAGTCAAATTCCAAGAATGAATGCAAAGACCGAATGGACAAATAATTCAAATGGGTTATCTTTATGTATATATACATGTATGGTACAAATGTTGGCTTATATATGGCCTTTATTTGTTTTATTTTAATTTAACACTTTACAATTTAAAAACATCCCTCATGCATTTTATATATATATATCATACGTACTTTAAATTTTTAACTTGTTTCCATTTATCATAAGTTTGCATTTCTTTTTAATACAAACTTTCGAATTTTTATTTTATAACCTTTTATTTTATCACACAAACTAGTATTTATGTATTATTATTATTTTGCAAAAATATGCGGTCATGACAAGAAGAAACTCTAATTTTATATGTTTTTTAAATTTTATTAATTTTTCCTGCTAGAGGTAAATTTTGGTTAAGCAAATAGCTAAGTTTTGGCATTGGCTGTCTTCAATTTTCTGTTATCTTTTCTTTTTTTCATCATTTCATTTTATGTTGTTTGATATAATTAATGATTCTAGTTTTGGATTATGTCAATGTAGTTTGCCTAATTGTGTGTTAATTTAGTTTAATGAATAAATTTTGAATTATTTATGTTATTTTACAAGACATTAAAAGGGAGACATATGTGCTTACTAATGAGGGTAAAAAGCATGATGTTGAAGGATCACCTGAAGTTCAGTTGTTTTTGGCAGTACTAGAGGATGGTAGTTTTTCAAAAGATGAATTACAGGTGACTGTCATTTTAAATATACAAATGATTTAGAAAATGTAGTATTTTATAATTTATTTGTACATTGGGATCTTTGTTTATGAAGCAGATGTTATATTTTATAATAGCGAGTTTATACTAAGATGGGTTGTTTAAACTTTGGGTTATTGCAGAAAAAGCTTGATCCTTCAGTTTTCAAAGTAGGTTGCTCCCAGGCTGGCAAAAATAAGTGGGTGGATATGAAAAAACGAATTTCTCGTAAAGTAACATGCTTCATTGGATTGATTAAGTGGTGAATATATGCATTTTATTTTGGGTGGTAAAGTGTCTGGCAGCATGTTTGGTGAAGACATGAATGAGCTTAAAGTTTTTGATTATGTGAATTTGGGTGGTGCGCATTGAAGATTGTTTAATTTGTCTGTCTTCTTTTAATGACAATTTAACCTTTGTTCCAATAAATATAATTTTTGTTTAGGGTAGTTTCAAAATTTAGTGGCTATAACTATTTGACCTTTTATCTCATAGTTATTAACTTACTTATTTGCTGCAGGTTCAACATATGGGAGACAAAGTCAAAGATTTGCTTCTACGTGTACAAGATGAACATGTGCGTGACTATCTTATCTATTTTACTTGTTATCAATATCATATTTGTTACTACTCATTAAATTACTAAGAGATCCAATTCTTCTATCTCTAAGATTCAATTTTGAATGTGTATCTCATTTCTTAGAATGATGATTATTAATACCATTAAAAGTTGACATTTAGTAGGTTATATTTTATGTTTATACCATCTCTAAAGTGCAATAAAGCTTGTTTTGACGCAGTATAATGTAGAATGTAATCATATTTATTATTCGGCGTAACATCTTACATTTTATAGAAAAATTAACTTTGTTACAATAGGAGAGTGCCAAATCAAGTTTGTTGTATGTGTGATGTAGCACACATTTCTTGAGAAATATAGAAAATTTCGAGGATTAATTAACTAGGAGCGACAGAGTTGATCGGTGTTTGATTTGCTGAGTTAACTGAAGTGATTAAGGTATTTGCTTGATTAAAAAGGGAATTACTTACCCAAGATACACAATGGGCCGTAACAAAATCTGATGTCTTACCTATTGTTCACTTATTGGGATATAAATTATAGTTACATCAAAAGTAATTTGTTGAACTTAGATGTTTTTTACCCCCAAGCAATAAACATATTGCTTCATTCTTAAGTACGAGGTACTACTAAATCTCCAAAGAATCAAAACATTCCTCAAAAAATTCTTTCTTGTATAATAGAACTCTCTACTTCTTATAAAAAAATGAAACTTTTTAGTTAAAGTCCCTCAACCTCAGATAGTTCTTAAAGGCTTGGGCGCTGATTTGGTGCTTGACCAATTGCTTGGAACATCGTTTCAGTTACTTTATGCTCTTCTCTCTCTCTCCTTAAATGTGGATTATATGATTGGAGAAGACAATTCGATAATGTAATTACGTGACTGAAGCCTAATAATAGTTCATTTGGATAATGTATAAGCATGGTGTGAGTATAGACACATATACATATATGTAAATTCATGAGTCTTCTAAATATTTTGTGGGGCTGTTTGAAGTTTAAAGAGATGGAGCATAAAATATTATGTGTAAGAAATTGGCCCGAGTGGGTAATGTAGAGCAAATTCCCCTTTTATTTGATTTGATTGGGAATGGAAATGGACTGAATAAAAAATGTTGTCTTCCATGATTTTGTCAAGGAAAAGCTTCATTGCTCTCTATGTTCTAAAGACCCGTTGTTTTTCCCTATAGTGATGGCTCGTGCACTTCTTTAATTAAAATAAAAGTCATCAATATTTTCTTGTACTGAACTTGATAGTGTTTTTTTTTTCTCGTAATTTACTATTTATATCCACTTTGTGATATCAAGCACTTGACAAAGACGATATCAACACTCTCAAAGGAAGAAAGCTTATTGTCCTCCAGTAATCATCTGATCTTAACTTTTCAATTGTATAATTTATTTTTTCCTTGGTCTTTATTCATCTATGATAATGACATGAGACTTATTCTGCTAACTCTGCTGGGGCTTTCAGCTCATCCTGTTGAAGCTTCCTTGTCTAATTTTGGAGGCGATAGAGTCATAAATCTTGTTGGTATTCTTGTCCTTTTTTGAATTGATTTTTTTTTCTAGGTCATGGAAGGGCTACAAAGTGAGTAAAAGTCCTAATTATGCTCCAAAAAGGAAGAAAGTAGTTACAGATTTGACTCGAGAAAACCTTCAGAGGTATTTGATATTCTTACTCTCTTTTTGGAAGAAAAATATTAAAATGTAATTTTATTTATTTTATTTTTTTGTTACTAAGCACATGTAGTGACAATAATTTAAAGCATTGAGTATTAATACTCAAGTTTATCTCCCTGTTGTAATATCACTTGAACCTTTTGTCTGTTAAATGAGACTTGAAACTAGGTAACATTTTTTGTGATAGTTTTAATCTGTAAGACAATGAAATCTATTATAGTCAATGACCTTATACATGCTAGTTATGCTTGTATCTTTTCTACATTATGGGGTTGTGTATGTATAAGAATTAGGATGTTTATATTTAAGATAATCACTCAAGGGATTGTAGTGTCTAGGCACTAGTTGCTCAGTTGTATCTATCAAGTTCATCAACTGAACTAGGCAATTCATTGAACTGAAGGTTTTATGTAATGTGGGTGATTGGAAGGAGTTAGAGTTCAAAGAGTATAACTTCAATACTAAAGGACAGCCTACTGAAGGTGGCCATCTGTACCCATTCCTCAAGGTAAGGACAAGCCTTCTCACTTTAATTTCATTCTTCAATGAAAATCAAACTTACTAGCCTATATTTTCCAAGAAGCAACAATGTGAAATTGTACATATTTTGGCTAGTCAAAATAATTTTACTATAATTTCTTGTATCCTTTTTATGTATGGCAGATTATCGTTGCTAGGAAGGAGATCTTTTATATTTGTTTATTGATTTATATAGCTGACTTACCTCTCTCCTTAGAGTTTTGTGAATTTGTGGGCACCTAGTTCACTTTTGTAACTCTTTGTTCATTTCTTTATACTAGTAGAGTTGTTATTTTCTGTTGCTTATGCAAAAGGAGAAAAAAAAATTGAGCTTAACTTTTTGGTAGAGTGATTAAGAATTCTGTATATTGACAATTTGCTACAAGCTTGACTTGTTGGGATGCTATATGTTAGTTACGTTAATGTAGCAAAAACTTTTTTCGTGGCCATTTTCTCCTAAGTAATCACATGATTTTAGTCAATTATAATAGGACAAATGTTCATCCAAGACTAATTTGACGTTTAGTGAATATTGAATTTCTGCTTGGAGATTTTTCTTGAGAAACAACACTATGAACGATAATGATTTTTTATTTTGATTGTAGATTTCTGTCCTCGGTAGGGATAATTGTATTATTTTTTTCTTTTTTTTTTGGAAAAAATTAATCTTTTGCAATTTAGACTAAGCTTTTACCAGTAGAATATTTGGGAGCTTTGTTAATTAATTACTAATTGGTAGGTGGACATACTTCGAGTAGCTAACGAGTGACATATCTAAATATAAATTGTTTTGAGCATGAAAGTGTACTTGTAGTAGATGATTATGGCTTATGCAGGAAGTTTGCATAATCTTGGGTTTGTGTGAAAAATGTTTGACAAACTTTATGATACCTTAAGCATCATATTCCTAATGTTGCAAAATCTCAGATGATTTTTTCTAATCCCTTTTCCAATTTCAAGTATGAAAGCAATTGAAGGACATATTTATCCAGATGGGTTGGGTCCTGATCTTTAGTTTGTAATATTTCAGTATATTATGTGTTTTGTTATAGTATTGTTATGTTTGACTCTAAATATGTTGGTCTTGTGCTGGTTGTAGTTTTGAGGAGATGCTAACAAACAATTTTGTTGAAAGCAGGTAGGTATTTTTATCTGCTGCTTTTGAATATGATATTTTCCTTATAACCGCTAGATTATCAAACCCCTCTTGTGAGGTTCTATTGGAACCATAAATTATGTGTTCATTCTCTCCGGGAACCTGATAACTCTTTATAACCTCAGCATTGTGATTGTTTTTTATTACTGATCATTGGCCAAACATTGTTTTATTAGAATGAAGTAACAACTTTTCAATGTCAATTGTTTAGTGAAATTAAACTAAAATTTTTATTCATTCAGTCATGGTCTTTGAAGGTTGCCTTCAAAACTCCTTGAGAGGTTTTGAACAAATTTTTGGTTATTGAAAGAAATGCAATCAGACTGCTTATTTTGCATGCTTCTTTGTTTTCCACTTGGCATTGTAAGATGAGTGGACTAAATCTATAGTGTTAATCTGTTGTACGAGTTATTTCAAAAATATGTTCCGTTTTTTTCTTGTGAAAGTGTTTTAATGCTTGCAACTTACTGCTTTAAACATAATAAGCAACATCTAGCAATTAAATTTTAATCTATGTGTTTGTCAATTGGTAGCTTCTCGAACTTTGATGCATTATTCCAGCCACAACAACACCCTGCTCGTGACTCATATAATACATTCTTCTTGAAAGGTTTGTATGACTTCATTAATTAATTGTGGTACCTGTGCTAGTTATTTTTTCCTTCTAATGGTCATATGGTTGGCATATGTAGAACTTTCCACTACAAGGGAACTGCCAGAAGATTATGTTGAGCTGGTGAAGCGTGTGCATGAGTCTAGCGATTATGGGTTCAGAGGGTATGCAATTTTCTCAATCTACTTATCCTTACGTTAAGGTTTGCTTTTTGATTTTATTTGATTTTTTTTTTCAAAGATATGAATATGATTGGAAAAAACAGGAAGCTAACAAAAGTCTCCTAAGAACTCACACGACTGCTGCCTCTTCCATGATGCTCAAGGCATTAACAGAGGTTTGATATCGTTGCCTTTTTTTTTCTTTTTGATATGAAAATCCCATTTTATGTTAATCGATGCATTTTGGTGCAAATACACTTCCAGGACACGGTATTGGCACCTTGCTTGCACCAAGATATTTTAGATAGGAACAAAGAGATGTTTTCAAAGCCTTGGTTCTTTCTGTCTCTTTTAGATTACCTCCACAATTTTTACATGATTTTAAAGTTGAATTATTACCATCAGGTCTTATTTTTAGAAAATATTTGTCATTTTTTAACATGTTTTTAATTTTTGTTTCCTGAAATTTGTGAAACGATTTGGTTGCAATGTCATGTGTGACTAAGTAGTTGTTTCTATTTGTCGATTTTCAATGCAGAAACCTTTTGCCCCGAAAAAATACTTCTTTATAGACTGTGTTTTCAAAAACGAAGCTATTGATCGTACTTATCTTGCAGAATTCCACCAATAGAAGGTGTTGATAGGTTAATCTATGTATATAGGGGTTAGGTTTAGTAGTATTACAAAGTTGATGCCATTTTTGTCTGTCATAACTGAGGGTATTTGCTTATTCACGATGAGATGTGAACAATTTTGGTTTGTGCAAATAATTTACCCATTATCTGTGCCTTTTGAATCAATAATCTATCTAAAGTTCCTAATTTTGGTTTCAGGCCTCGTATGCGATCGGCGGCTTACTCTTGGTGACTTGATTGGAGTCCTGCATGATTTCTTCTCACATTTGGGTAATGCAACAATACTCTGTTGAAAATCTAGTTGGCGTTTGTGCTTTGGTGTTGATTTACTTTGAAGGTTTAATATTTTGAGGTCAAATGAAGCAAAGCTTAGTATTGTACAACTATATTACAGTTAATTACTGTGTGTTTTCATTTGGTAGTATTATGCCACCAGCGTGGATTGGATGGCATGGGTTGAAATCCCATTTCTTGAACCAAAATAGGAAAACCTAAAATAAATATTGTTTATATACATAAGCTTCACCAATAACGATGTTATAAAGCGCTAAAAGATTGCTCTCCTATTGCTCGAAATGATAGTAAGTAGGAGTTTTGACGAAGAATTTATCTAAAATAATGATTTTCCACTTTCTCTTTAAGATTATCTGCTACAATTGATTCTTCTTTTTTTTTTTTTTTCTCTTCTTACTGACTCGACTAAAATTTCAAATATTAGACAAATTTTATATATATATATAAACAAACTTTTAGATAAGTTCTTTGTCAACAACCAAAGCACAAACTTTTATATATATATATATATATATATATTATATCATATAGAAATTAAGCTACTTTTCAGAGCATTTTTCCTTAGTGTCATTTCTTTTCACGAGAACCAAAATGAGGGTTGGTATTGATTTAGATTTTATCCAATGGAGATATTTACATTGATTGATATTATGAGTTTATGGCTTCATGAAATAGTTTTAGTACTATCAACAATTCAGTTGATCAACTAGCGTTGTTTTCTATATTAGCTATCTCTGATGTGAAGGTTGCCTCCTGTTGCATGTTGAATGGTTAATCTGACTTTATTTCTTGTACGTTGTGTAATAGGACTTGCAATACCGTTGTGACAAGGCTTTCTGGATCTATATCAGACTATAAACGCATAGGATTTACTTTCAATGTGTATTTATGAAAGAAAAACCAATGCTTCTAGTCTTGAAGTTTTAATTATCATATTGGGCAGTGTATGAAAACTTGCTAAACCAAGTTAATAAGTACCTGTTT
>JAXCLQ010068287.1:0-14684 GCA_035584115.1 Cedrela odorata
GTGTCAAATACTTATTAGTTCTTTGGGAACATCGCTGCTGCTGGCTGGCTGCTGCTGGCTGCTGGCTGCTGGCTGCTTAACTTTATATTTTCAACTTACAAATTTAATTGCATCAATTTCCATTTCCATTTCCCTTTCCCTTTCCCTTTCCCATTTTATGAGGATTACAACAAAGTTAAAGTGTTATATTCATATTTAATTTTAAAATTATGGTTTAGTTTTGTGTGTAAAATAATAGTTAATTAATAATTACACAATTGTTTTTCTATGTTAACAATGCAAATTAATAATTACACAATTGTTTTTCTAAGTTAACAAGGCCTTGCATTGCATTTTGTGCAAATTGCATGCCCCAACACCCATATTCACAATAGTGGATTCCATTCCATTTATTTATTTATTTATTTATTTTGAGTAAGCATTACATTAATTAAAAATAAAACTCTTCTATTATTCTTTTTTGTCCTGTTCTTACATAAATTGTCAAGAACCATGCTAGTATAGAAGCCATATATTATTAATATATATATATATATATTCCTAACTCCTAAATGGAACCCACCAATTAACACAAATCTCATGACAAATTAATTGCTTTTTGGAAAATCAACAATCACACAGTTCATCATCTCAACAAGCTGAAACTCTTACACTTGAAAGAGAAAGAAATTATATTACAAACACATAATTATTTAGGAAAAAAAAACATCAAACTTTCCACAAACAAGTTTTGTTAACATAAAAATCTAATCTGGGTGGTGTCCAAATCTTCATCATCTCACAAAGAAACCAAAGAAGAATTCTACCAGAAACAGTAGGAGTTGTTGTTGTTGTTGTTGTGATTGTGATAATGAAGACGAACGAATCTTCTTCTTCGACAATTGAATCCCAATCTTAATCTCGACCAAACCAACTTCCGAATTCTACGAGCAGATCGTAGCTTTACCCATATAACCCTCTTCACTCTAAAGAAAGAAGTTTTGATTCTCTCAGCTAAACTCTTCTTCCGACAGAACTGATAGCTTCGCAAGAACAGCTGTCTCTTCTCCATCATCATGTTGTTCTGCTCCATGTAGCCATATGAATCACTGCTGGTTCTGAACACTGGATGAACATTCTGATTTTGTAGAATTAAGGCCATGGTTTATGTTAGGTTCTTGCTCTCTCTTTGAGGGATTGAATTGAATAGTTTCTTGTTTTTATAATTGAAAAGGGTTTCTGTAGAAACGTAGAAATGGGGAAGTTTTACATATGCACTATTGCTTGCTTTGGTTTTGGTTTTGGTTGCTTATGCGAGCTGTGCGCCGCCGCAGGGGCTGTGGATTGCCATAGTCCCAAAAGCAAGAGAGAACAAATATGAAGTGCCAACCGTTTAACTCTTATATAATAAAAATATAGAAATTTGAGAAATTATCAAATTAGTCCATATGATTTACGAAATTAATGAATGAGTTTGTAAATTTATTACTTGTGTCAAAATAATCTCTATTATCTAGGAAGACAATTTTATCCCCAAACTCGCTACTGCCCAATTCTCATAGGACAAGTTTGGCACGTCTCTTAGTAAATTTGAGACAAATTTTAAAAAATAAATTAAAATTTATAGTAAGTATAGGACGAATATGGATACAAATAAATATCTGTAGATATATAATTTTTTAATTTTGAATTTTAAAAATACTAAATTGATGTTGTTTTAATGTTCATGTTAAAAAAATATTCAAAACGACATTATTTTAATATTATAATAAAAATTATTTTATATTTTATCTTTAAATTTACATAATTATTTTTAATATAGAAAAAATAAGTTAAGATATCAAAATAATTTAATTAAATAAGTTGTATTTTGAATTAATTATATATTTTTTTATGAAATTATTGTTATTAATTTTATTTTTTTATTGTATGTATTTAATATTTTATGTGAGTAATGTATTTTATTTTGAATTAATATTGAAAACTTGTAATTATAATCCCGAAAATTCTACTAAAAATTCATTAAAAATTTATTAATATTTATCTGAATTTGGTAAATATTAAATACTTATTTAAATAAATTTGATAATAAAATATCAAATTTATTATAAATTAAGTATAAATTTAATATTGAATTATTTTAGCAATTGCGCCCATCTCACACTATTCCTTCTATTATATTATAGATTGTATTTACGGTTGTCATTCACTAGGTCTTTGGTCGCAAGCTGCTATGTTATCAGGTCGCCAACTTTCTGAATCTTTTGGCAGCTCAAATTTTGTCAATCTTCTTACTAATTTACTAAGATGTACTATTAATAAACAGTCATCCGAACTTAGAGTGATGTGACTCTCTTTATGAGCAGGTAGGGCATCCACTGTCTTGAAATTATGACTTACGAGGATATTTTACAAGTTTTTTTTTTTTTTTCCAAAAAAAATGAGTAGTGTTTCTAAGTATTCTCTACATATTTTTAAGTATTAACAAATTTATATATTGTTATCATTATAGTCCATATTTAACATATAGAAATATTAATAAATTAGTCCTTGTAATTTGCTATTAAAACAAAATAATGTTTCAAATCTTCTAATTATGTGTTTTTAAGTTTATTAAAATATAAGATAAAATAATGCATTCCACATCAAACAGTTTATTTTTTTTGATAATTAAGTTTAAATGACAGTGTAAGAATGGTAGAAAAATTTGAACTCCGCATAAACTTGAACTTGACATACAAATACCTGGGTTTAAACCCAAGTGCGGGAAAATCCTTTTTTAACATGAGTTCGAATTCTAGCTTTCTAAAAATCGACTACTTGGAGGTTTTGTCATCCCTATTCACTAGATGATAGGGGATAAGTTTGAGATAATTGATAAATTTTAACTGAGTTCAAGCCCGGAGTCGGGGTTTTGCCAATTCTATTCACTGGATAATCGGGATGAATTTTACAGAATTATCAATTTATTAGATTAATTTGTTATTTTTGTAAAATATAGGGACCAATTTGATGATTTGCCTAATTAAGTACTTTAACACGTGGCTATGATACGTTTATGATTGGTATATATGAACGGTCACGTGGGTTTTGCTAACCTCCCTTACTTAAAGGTAAGTTAGGCCATGACTATTGCTTGAATCACTTTTTCATTTTGGTATCATTTAGAAAGCAGTCCAAATCATCATCTTGGTCTTGGTCCACATATTTCATCATCTTCACAATAAGCAGAGATTATTTGTTACAGCAAAGTTCATTTAATCTTCCTAAATTAGTCCAACATCTACAAGAAAAGAAAGATATACGTAATTATCTTGTAAATTTAATACACTGTTGTATTATGTAATGCATACAACTCAACAGCCGTCAGGTGGTGAGATAAGAATAACTTTGTCCTACAAGCCAAGGAAATTAAATTATAAAATTGGGATCAAGTTTATCTATGATAGTTGTAACCAACAACTTCCAATAGTACATGGTTTAGTCTTGCAAGTTTTTGGCTCTACCCTCCAATTGCACTTTATCTAGTAGATTCAGAAAGTCCTGTATCTAATAACTTCTGCCAAACTTTACATAAAACTGTCACCACCTAAAACCTAAAACATATCCATTTTATCATTATAGATGTCAAATGAGTCCGACCGAATGGAAAATATCCATCCTATCATGACATATGTCAAATGAGTCGAACCAAACTAACAAGGCATCAATTTATACAAAAACACACAGCAATGGAATTCATATTATTTTAAGCCGAACTCCTATTTCAGGCACAAACGTCCAATTAACCACCATCGCAAACACGAAAACATTAACAATTAATTAAAAAAATTAAAAAATTAAAAAAGTCAACAACACCCACTATATAATATAGTAATTAAAAACAAGAAAAGTCTATACCCGGCATGACAAATTTAATGCATTCATCAATCATGTCGAACCAGCACACACCTCTAATTATATATGCGTAAACACAGTTCAAACAGCCAGAATTATGAAAACTCAATCTATTGCTGAAAGACCAATTACAATAATTTCAGACCACTTCTCATTCTCATCTCCTTTCCTCATGGATACACAGAAAATTAACAAGGAAAATCAAAATCAGGGTATTATTTGGATTATAAGTATTCATACAAGAGACAGCAGTGACAACAATAAATCCAGAAACTATTGACAAGTCCACACTCCAAACCAAACAAATTTGTGTCCACATCTCAAACTCAAATGAAGGGTGATAAGTTAAAAATTAAAACTACGAAATCCTACAAGAAATGGTAATTTGAAAATGTTAGGGGAAACACTCCACTTTGAAAAACCAATTTTCTGATTGAAATCGTGAGTTTGCAAGTATGACAAGTGAAAAATCATATCTACAAAGCAGATGCCAATAAACAAGCCAGTAGAGACAATTCTGCAGGAGACCGAATATTGGTATCTACAATTCTTGAATCATATGAGAAAGAGGAATGACAGGCTTCACACTCTTACAGTACATCGACAGCAATACCAGCACAGAATTAGACGATGAGGCTTTCCCAAGATAACATAACATCTGACAGTTTGTTTTTTTACCTAGTAGGGGCACTGTTCTTACATGTCTACAGTAGTTTTCCATTCATGTCACCTAGTCCCAGTTTCACTCGCTGCAGGTACTTTCACAGGGTAACTGGACATGTCAATGTCAATCAGTGACAAGTCATATGGTGAAGATAACGAATTTGCGGCATCTACAAGCAGCAAAGATTTAATTGCATCAGGTTGTGCAAAATCAGGCAAATTGCTGTTATTTTTGGGAGTGCTTGAATCAGAAGATGAGAAACTGGAAAGCTGAATGTCATCCAATTTGGTTCCTAACATGTGCTTGTTTCTTCTTACGGTGTCCATTTCCTGGCCAGTTGGGACAAAGGTGCGTGATCGGTATTTCCTCGTTCCCTCATCACCCTCGTTATTATGGTTGTAGAGTACATAATCATGATAAGTCGGTGCAAACTGCAGACCATAAGAAGTCATCAGAACAGCTAATGCAGGTAAAGCACCCTAAAATGGGGAGGCTTAACACTCTAAAAGAAACAGTTTCCAGATACAATATAAGAAGTCAGCTCACCTGATGAACAGTGTCGTGGTAGAAATCGTTCAATTTCAAGGCATGTGCAAGGCTTCCTGTTAAACCACGGGACCCGCCAATATTTGCACCAGCATACTCCTTGTATGGGAATGCAAAAAGATGACCTATAGCAGCTATAAGCATCTCGACACACAGTATAAAGTTTTGAAATTCAGCAGCTTCCTCTGTATCCCTAATGAAACCAGACTTTGCAGCAAGAAAAACAAGAACACCCTGAAAGAAAAGAAAGAAGAAAAATGAGGGATACTAAACTATTAAACAAATCATAACTGTTCTTTGAGCAAATGGGGACAATAAATCCGATCTAAGCCATAAAAACACTAATTACTTTTAAAGCAAATTTCCCGTCACATTACACATCCACAGTCATCTAAAAGGCATCTCTAAGCAGACCAAAATGATAAACGACAAGATTACAAATCAACTTCAATAAGAAGGCATTTTCAGAAAATGAATCACTAACACTAAGAATTACACTTGCATAAAAAGTCAAATTAGGTGACCACAACACCAGATTCTTTACAAATAGCCAGCACTTAACACTGAAGCGATTCCTTTAAAAAGCAGATAGCAGTTGCTTCTTCCGAGACACTTCTATTATGGCTTAATATAAAGCAATTAAAATAAAATAAAAAATTCCTGAGGAACAAATACAACTCTATGTCCCACTTTGTTGGCAATCTAAACCAAAAAATGCTTTGTTCTAGAGATAGATGAGCAAAGCCATCATCTTAAAGGATTCTAAAAGACAGTTGGGTAAGAAATACACAATTGATATAATTCAGTACCTTGGGTTTCTTTTTCACTTTAGTAAGCTTCTATTTCAATTATTATAAGAATATAAGCAAAAACTTTAGTCTAGAGTAATCTAGAGTAATCTAGCAATAAATCCTAAAGTTAAAATTTTATGCAGCGAAAAGATTGGAGAATGAATAAAATTTGAGAATTTCTGTTCCTACCCATCAAACATTTTCCCCTATTACTTCGTTGGTCCTTATGATGGCCTCATATCTTCCCTACCTGATCTACTAGATTATTTCTACTTTTTTCCTTCCTCTACTACATTTTCTTACAACTGTATCCTCCATCACTAAAAGGAAAATGAAAGAGAAAGAAATAAAACATATTTAGAGATAGAAAGCAGAAACAAGAAAACAAATAGTAAAAGCTTCGATGCCGTCATCCACATATCTGTATTCTCATATCTGTAATCAGAAATGTAACCATTAAATCCTCTTGAAGTATTTCGTGAATTTCTAACGTAACAGATTAATAAATCTCTGGGCAATCAAGCAGAAAAAACAGAGTGATAGTCAAACGTTAGAAACAAACTACTTTCTTCATCTCCATTTTGTATCCTCTCTCTTAAGTCTTTTGAGATAGAAAGCTGGTCTCAATTTTTTTACTAGCATTCGAGGTCTTGGAGAAACTGAAAAAAGATATCATAGTTGGAAGAGTATTTATGCTTTCTTTCTTTCAATTATGTCTCTCTCTCTCTCTCTCTCTCTCTCTCTCTCTCTCTCTCTCTCTCCCAATAAAGTCTTAGATAGAACAGTCTCAATGGAACCATCTAATAGACCCTTGCCACGTGTTTGAAATTTTCTCTTTGCTTATCACAATCACTAACACGATAGGGTAACTTTAAAATAAGTGTACGTAGTAAGATTCTACTGGATAGGCATAAAAATGGCGTGGTTCAACTGTCCCACCTAGGACTCCTCTCTCTCTCCATCCCAGATCTATAGGCCAGATTCTCTTCCCTTCCCTTATGACCTATTCTGTTCACCCACTTTGAGTAACACTAGTTATTGTTGTACTTCAGTTGTGAAGACTTAAAAAATTTCCCAAAATTTCCAAGATGCATTGGAGAAAAAACAAATTTTTAAATAGAACAAAAAAATCTTTTGTAAACAATTACTTTTTATAGAAGGCGTAAAAGAGTATGAGCACCTAATAAATATATTAATTAAAATTGCAATTCTGAAAAATCTAAACCACATGCACAGACAAGGATCACATTCTTCTTTAGATGCTTTGCATGCATAATAATGTGAAGTGCAGCTAAATACAAAGTCTAATTTGCAATAAGAGATGAACAAGGAATTCAAAGTTCAGATCATTTTGAATCTTGAAGGTAGTAATGAAATTTGATAGTGGTAACAAAGTACAAAAATTTCACCTGCCAATAAGTTAAGAAAACAACAGATTTAATGATGATGAACTTTGGAACTGGGTTGAATGGCTGAAGCAGATCTCTGCACGCCAAATAAAACAATGCCAAAGCATAGAGTGCCATTGTGTACGAGATTGTATAGATAATAGTAAGATAGAGATATGCTTGGTTAGGATTAAAATTTCCATCTTTATATTTCCCCTTTGCATAAAGTATTAGGGTGACAGCAACCAAGAAAGGCTTTAGAATCACAAACTGCAAACAGCCTTGCTTGCACCTCCTTATAAAACGCCTGCATAACCAAATACATGAGTTTATCATAACAGGCTAGATCAGAAACATAAATTTAAATTATATGATCTATTGGTAAAGCTTGTATAAGAAATATCATAATTTTCCAATAAGACTAGATATTTATTAAACCTTTTTGTAAAACACACTGAATGGTGGTTCTGGAATAACTTAAAAAACTCAAAATATCCAGATTACCCACCATCTATTCCTAAATAGTATGAAAAGCTGCAAATTTCTAGGTAGCAGAAAACTCAATGTTTCCATATATCACTATACTGAACTAGTTATTAGAATAAATTCTCACCCATCCAGAGGTATTGGAGGGAAGCAACATGTCATCAGACACAAAGATGGCTTTAGAATCCGACCACTTAAACTTAGCACTACCGCTCCAGGGCCACCAACCCATGCCAGGCACAGAGAAAGGAAATTATAAATGACCCAAGCTTCATAACTGAAACAATTCAAAAGAAAAAATCAGCATATAATGTTTGCACAATGTAATTAAAATATGTTACTCCATATTTTCTCTAGAATCATTTTTTTATATTATTTCCTTTTTGATGAGTTAACTAAAGTTTATTTCATCAAAAGAAGCACAAAGTTGAATGACCAGGAAAAATGAGGAGAAACTCAACCAAATAAATGTGCATCCTGCCTTATACAAACTAAAACCTATATGGGAAAAACAAGCAACATACAAAAATTAGAAATATGCCAACTAGTACAAATTGTACAATCCTAATTGACATGTAGCAGTTGTAGCAATGGTGATAGCCTCCAAGGTGGTACATAAGATAAGCCTACTCAAATTCCCTTTTGCCTTCATGATGAGCAGGGGAAGCTGAAGCTTAATGCTATCCCATAAAGCAAAAAAGATGATAACAAGAAATAGAAATGAGAACAGAATGAGCTTCAAAGGCAAGGATGACCAAGATATAAAACAAATTCAAAAATTGTGGAGCCTAAGCTTGTTGCTATGCACCACCAGTTAACTTACAAGAAGTTTCTAGGCTCATTTATGGTCAAATGGAAAATTAACTAAGATGAAATTCAAGAGGTGCAAATTTGGTGCAATACTTCCCAAACAAATAATTCTCTAAAGGATGTTAGCATGAAATATTTGAAGGCCAAGTACCTTACAATGCATCTAGTTTACTAAAAAATTGTGGATAACTTTTAACTCTGAAAAATAAATGAAAATGAACATTACGATTACGAACATCAGAAATAAACAAAAATTTTCAACACTAAGATCAGAAATTAATATCAAACAATGAAACAGAAAAACAACTTCAGCACAATCCAAGCTTAATTCAAATATGATCATACTTACACCTCTCGAATTGAATTGAAGTAGATTGCGCTATCCGGTAAAACAAGTGACAAGAAAGACGTCACAGCAAAAAGCTGCCACGGAGAATGATTTACATTGATTAGAGAAAAAATAGCATTACAATATGACACAGAAAATAACATTTAAAAGTATCAAACTCCACAGGTTCCAAGCTCAACCAATGATGCAATCATGCATGAAAAATGTCACGCTATTAAAATACAATATTAATAGAATAAATTCTTCAATCTTCCTATCCATTTCAATCTTGGCAACTTCTTTTAGCTATTTAAGACCATTAAAGAGAATGAGAAACATTGTAATCGCACCGACTACAACATACTTAATGCGAAACCACAAGAGGACCTGAACAAACTTCTAATAAAATTAACAAAAAAATATCAACGCAAAAAAAAAAAAAAAAAAAAAAAAAAAAAAAAAAAAAAAAAAAAAAAAAAAAAAAAAAAAAAAACAATGCTATTTGGATCAAACATATGAGTTTCATCTATGGTATTTACCAGTCTTCTAACTTGAGTGAAGGAAACATAAAGAGACGCAATATTAGAACTACGAAAACTTTTAACACATATAAAAAAATACTTTTCGAAATAACTAATAGAGAAAGAAGCACTCACTGGGACCATAAAGATAATACGAACGATGTATCTCTGATAAGTAGGCTCTGTGTAATTCAGAAGGTGTCTATAAATATGAAAAATCGCCAAAGCAGTGGCTCCAACAGTACATACAAACGCGATGGAGCTATAGTAAAACGGCACCGAATGCGCCATTGTCGAATAACTAACTACCGCCACAAAATGAAGCAAACCACAATTAATTACATGACAATAACAAATTCAACACAAAATACTTAAACAGAATGCAACGGCTGCTAACCTAAAACGGAACTATCTACCGTCTCAGGAAGACGTTCATTCGATTGAAGAAAGAAATTTCGAAGTAAGTTTGCCCTAAATTACAGAATTAGGGCAAATGAAAAATTGAGTAAAGGGTAAGCAAAGCGAGGAAACAAAGAGAAAAGGAATGATTATTAACAATCAATGAGAAGATTAAGTTGACCTAAATGCTATAATTATGAATGAATTAGTGAATAAAGAGAAGAGAAGGATAAAATTGTTTAACGAAGAAGAAAAGGGAAGAAGACTTGGGCGGCAGCAGATCTATGAAAAGAGCAGGCGTTGGCGTGTTTAGAAACTAGAACTGAACAGAAATGTCCGCTAACAATCACAAAGCGGCGGCCCACTGGCAGCCAATAATGGCGGCTCCGTGTCTTCGCTGTAAACCCAAATGCTCAGGATTATTCGTCGATTTTTTTTATAGTTAAAAAGTTGCTAGTCTCTTTTTCCTTCCCTTGCAATGCAAAGGTGAGTTTATTGATTTTTTTAACGAGGGTATTATGGTTATTTCACAGGGACAAAAAATTTGTTCAAGATATAAAGAACAAATTACAGTAATAAAATATTAAAATTTAGAGTGTATCAATAATCATTCAATAACATTTTATGAAATTAATTAATTTTGGATGTAATATCAAATGACTGAATATATTTTGAAAATGGTAATGTTGACATACAAAAATATATATATATATATATATTAATATAATAAATTACATTAAATCTTATTTTAGATTAATTTTCAGTCCCCTCCTTATGCTCTCAAATTTTATTGTAAAATCCAAAACCCCTCAAAAAATGATCTTCCCCCACATCGTTAGTATCTCTCTCAACGCACTCTAATTATTCATTAAAAAAGATGGAGCTTTTAAGGTGGTTTAATTTAAGGTTAAGGTCTTTTTCTGTGGGACGGGGTTTATTAAACTTTAAAGTCGAAGCTTTGAAAGAATTTGATGAAATATTGTTTGGGAGAGTTGGAAGGATTTAGGGATTGAAGCATGAAATTTTGAAGACGCCGACGAGGGACAACTTGACGGAGTGAAATGATCATATTGCCCCTATGCTTTTTGAAATTTTTTTTAATAATTTTATAATGATTGGGTTTATTTACACCTTAAAATATATTCTAAAAATCTACCTTTTAACAGAATTTTTTATTACAAAAATTTCTAGGATTTAATTTATTATTAAAGACAATTTAACTTAAAATATATATATATATATATATATATTATTACTCTTGTACACGCCTAATTAACGTACAACTATGTATCTTAAATCATAAAATTTTCTTCCTTAACATCAAATCTTTTATCATAAGGTTTTATAAGCATTAATTTATGGACAAAGAAATCAATGGTTGGGAAAATTTAAATGATAAAAATGGTTTTTTTTTTTAATTTTTTATAATAATTTTGCAGAGATTTTGCAGGTTTATTCTAGGAGATTTTGGTGTTAATTGTATGTTCTACTCCATTTCACATTTTCTTAAAAGAAATTATCTTTAATAGTTTAAAAATTATTCGATACGAAATATTTATCAATTATGTTTATTTTAATTTTAATATTTATTACAAGTAAACATTAATTTTAAATTTTTTTATATGATTGTATGGAGTAAAAATGTGTTAAGAGTATATTTTAGGATATAAATAAAATTACTTTTTTATAATTAGGTGATGCGTTTAAAACATGTTAAAAATACTTTATATTAATGAAAATATTAAAAAGAATAAATTTTGTATAATACTATCATATTTATTTACGAATTTAAAAGTGCAATGGTTGATGTATATTTAGAATTAAAGAGACTTTAAAGCTCAACCTTATTATTAATATTTAACTGATGAATGAATATGTTTTTGATGATGAGTCTAATTAAGATATTGATTAATGAGATGATGTGATTGATTAAGTTAATTGGTTAAATTAAATGTATAAAAGTGTTGAACTAATGTGCTCATTGAGAAAATGTATTTTGAGTTTGAACAAGTTGATATTTTGTTCAAGAAGATTGATACTGGGTGATGAGGTCGACACTTTCAAAGAAAGTATCAACACCATCAAGCAACCTCAATTTGCATAAAAGTTACAGAAAGTTGGGAAGAGAGTATGTATTAAACCAAATCGACACTATTAAGAAATGTATCAACACTTTGTTAAAAAGTCAATACTTTATAATAAAGTATCAACACTCTTAAGTAACATCAAAATACATCAAAGTTCTAAAGAGTTGCAACAAAATTACATATTGAATCATATCGACATTCTCAAGAAAAGTATTGACACCTTGTGAGGAGATCAACACTCTCAAGAAAAGTACCGACACTCTCAAGCAACACCAAAATGCATAAGAGTTCTAGAGAGTTACAACAAAATTACATGTTGAACCAGATCGACACTTTCAAGAAAAATATTGACACCTTGTGAGGAAATCGACACTCTAAAAAAAGTACTAACACTCTCAAACAACATCAAACTATACAAGAACTTCAAAGAGTTGCAAAAAAATTACAACATGAACTAGGTCGACACTTGCTTTGAAAGTATCGACACATTTTATCGAGAAAATCTCTAGAATTCAAATAAAAATGGCAGCAACCAAATGATCGATACGTAAAGAAATGAGGTCAATATGAAGTTGTAAAATTAACGAAAATATCGACACCTTTTGGAATCTCAAATTGTAACGATAACTTTTACCTGCATTTAATGCGAGCATTAATTGCACCAAAAAGAGTCATTAGACATAAGCGTCTCTACAAGTTAATTAGTTTAAATAGAAGATTTTTAAATAAGAATAATAACAAAAGAATATTGACATATTATCAAGTGAACATTTTTCATCTTCAACGTAAAATAATTTTTTCTCTCTATTACATTTATTTCGTAATTGTTCTATAAGAGAAAATTAATTGTATGAACTTATTGTTTTATCAGCTTTTGTGAGAGAGTTAAAACAAAAAATTTATTTATAATTCTTGTTGGGTTTATTTTTACCCAGTAAAAATGAATATTGTATTGGGTTTCTTTTCAGCCGTTGAAATAAAATGTAAGATTGTCCTTTGCTGTATAAGAAAGAATTTTATCAAGTTTCATTTGACTTGTATAAACAAAAAGATAATCAAATCTTATTGTAATGCCAAAACCGAAAGAATGAATGTAGGTCAGATTTACTGAATCACTATAAAATTACTATTTGTAATCCCTTTTTTTTCTACTCTCTTTATTTATTGTAGTGTATTCAAATTTGCATCTTATTAAATATTAAACTTTTTTTTTATAACACAATTTACCTTCCTTTTAAGTATTGCTAATTGGAACAACACTAATATTTAATAATTTTATTTTATTGACAATAGGTGGACTAAAAAAGATTGGGCGGTATAATATCTAGTGTAATAATAAATAATATTTACTAAATATTAGTATATATTGAACACTTTAACTATTTATTTTCAAAGTTCAAAGTATAAGCACAATAACGCTAAACATATTTTTAAAAATATTTAATAAACACTAATTTTTAATTCCAAAATAGTTATTGGGTAATTTATTTCACATTTATATTTATTGACAATCTTCAAAACCAACACAAATTTATTTTGTGTCATTAGATGCTGTTAACTTTGACGTTAAAACTAATCATTGCTAATAAAATTACTTTATTACCTATAATAAAAAAGTGTAAAAGACACAAACGTTCCTACTAAACCTTCTCTCTCTGTTGTCCTTTTTTTATTTTGTAGAACGGTCCAAAGTTGAGATTCATTCATAATTTTAGTCTAAATCTAATTTTTTTCATAAATTTAATTACTTCTGAACCCACTTTTGTAGGTTTGAGTAAAATAAAGAATAGAAAAAAAAAAGCTAAAGAGAAGAAAGAAAAAAAAGAGAAAAAAAAAGGAAAAAATTCATACTCAATTTGGTGAATTTGTATCAAAAAAATGTTTGAATAACATCAGGCTTGTGAGACTATTAATGATCAAATTTCCAAAATTATTAATGACATATTCTTTCTCTCCCCTTGTTTTTTATTTATTTATATATATATATATTTTAAATTTTATATTATTTAAATACAGTTTTAGTTTTGAAAATGTTTTAAGCTTAACATTATGCATAGAGTGCATTAATAACTTATAATAAATTATGATTGGTTATGAAGATTGTAAATAAAATAAGGAGTGCATAATTATTCACTATATATTAATTTGGATAAATGAATAAGATTTGTATCGACACGAATACGATTCGTTTATTTAAATATGATTATTTATTTAAATATATTTATTCATTTAGATCCGTTTATTCATTTAAACACGATTAAATTATAAAAAAATAATAAAAAATAAACTATAATAATAATAAAGAAAATATAAAAAATTCAAATTTCAATTAACAGGTTATATTGATCATAAACAATACACAAATAATAACATAAATCTATCCTTACAATATATCTATAACTATCCATCCCTATTTTGTTGAAAGTTAAAAAACTAATTCAAGTCTACTTGCTTTAACAAAAATGGTGAAAAACAAAGGAAATAGATAATATAATAACAAAAATTTAAGTTCACAGCCTCTCCGTAAGAAAACAGAACAGCAATTTCCTTGCTCCTCCCTTTTAGTTAGGCAGTAACGGCAAGAGTAGGGTTATACAAGCCGTGGTGGATCTCCATAGCCTTCTTTCTCCTAGCAAGTCGAGACTTTCTGGGAGCTCCAGTGTTCTTGTGAAGTGATCCCACTTTCACAGCTTTGTCAATTGTTGAATATGCTGTTGGGAATTAAGCATACTATATGCGGCGGAAATTTAAAATTTTACTTAATTAATCATATTAATTAATGTTCATT
>JAXCLQ010068298.1:0-14677 GCA_035584115.1 Cedrela odorata
GTTGAGGTATTTTAATTTAGTTATTTAGTCTAAGAAATTTTTATATGAGTTGTATAAGAGAGTAACACCTTAATTTGGCATAAGTTTCATATGTCAAATTTGGGGTGTTACAATATACCTACAATATATTAAGATACATATCATGTGACAATTATATAATATATAATGCTTTCATTAATTTCTTTTGTTCACGCGGCTTTAGACACCAAAGAATTTGTCGAATTATATTTAATTAGCAACAATAACAAGTTGGAAAACGTTTAGGATTAGTGGATTCCAATTAATACCACAACCATATAGGATTAAGTCACAACTGTTAATTTTATTTTTAAGTTAATTTTGACAGAACAAAGAAAAAATTATTAAATTAAAATAAAAATACATTAAACAGGGGGATGTAATAAGCTATTCCATGAGTATCTCACTCTTGTAAGAAGTAACTGAAATTTACTACATGTATTCTCTGAAAGAAGAGGATTGGACCGATGTTATTCTCTCATGGTACAATCCTCTTCTTTTAAATATACTACATGTATTCTTTTTAAATCCTCGGACCACTTGGAAAATTAGAATAATAGCATGCGGACATTATTTTTAGCGATTAATATAATATATTTTCTAAAAATCGAGTTTTTAAAAATTTGATGTTGATAATTGACAAATCAACAATTTAAAATTTTATTTCGGACGGTTGAATCTTCTTAAACTGTTTCCTTTTAAGAACAAAAAATATTTGTGCCAAAACAACAGATGCCAAAAAGAACAAAAGGCCTTGGACACACAATGAATCTTGAATTACTATTTTTCCAACTGCCTGACCAAATCCCCCAGTCAAATAGGCAGTTTCCAAGTCCATGCCCAAGTACTTGTTACTTCTTGGGTCGTAATTCCTATCTTATTAGGTCCATCCTTTATAGCAGTTCGGAATTTCATTTTCTCATTATTCTATTTCTTGTTGTTTGTAATTAACCAGTTTGGTTCATAGAAATAAAATCATTCCCACAAGCTCTTTTGTACAGAGCTCGGTTTTAGGTATATGTACCCTTTTGTTGAAGGTCGTTCGAGCTTTTCTTGAGAGTATAACATCGGTTACTTCAGCGCCATAGCGCCTGGTACTCAAACATTGGTTCTGGGCATTTTCTCTACCCTTCTTACCCTGAGATAGGTATTTGATCAAATAGGAGTGTCCGGTTCCTATAGAACCTATCACTAAAATAACCCTAGAAGGAGGGATAAGGGTAGACGGAAGCGAAAGAAATGAATTTTAACCTTCTTTTATGTCGGACCTTTGTTAGAATGCTTATTTCGAAAGTCAATATAAACATGAATTGATACAAGCATCAACTAATAAACAAAACCACATGCTGCACCAATATGAGTTCAACCAAAGGATCGCAAACGACTACCCCAATATGATTGTGACAGAAGATGCAGCAAGACTCCAATAGAATGACACCATATCAATTACAGATTCATCTTTTTCTGTTCCATTTGTTGAAGTTTGCTGGAGGTGCCGGCCTACTGCTGCAACTCTTGTGAATTTTTGAACCACAAAGACCAGGGTTATCTCATAATTGCTGACATCAAAGTTCAAATTGCCTTGTATTTGGGGTAGGACAGGACAAATTTTTGTATGACACATTGAAGATAACTACATAGTTCAGCTCAGTGAATTGAGGAGGAATTTGGCCACTTAAATTTTGGCATGAAAGGTCTAGGCTTTTTATCATTTTCAGATTGGAAAAACTTTTTTGGTATGTTGTCAGATAAAAAATTATAGGACAAATTCAATGAACGGATTTTGTTGAAGACCTCCAATTTCTGGTGGGATCCCACCAGTTAATTCATTGCTTGACAAGTCTAGTCCTGCCATGTACTTAAGAATGTCTCCCTGGTAAGATTCATATCTGTTCTTCGTCGTAAATTGTGCTTTTACTCGTACATCTGCTCCTATAAAATTCTCTGCTGTTATCCCCCAATCAAATAGAGTGGAATTGTAGTAAGTACTGAAGGAAGTAACATCTAGAAACCAATAATACACAATTGTAAATCATTCATTGTGGTCATCATCACCAAAATCAGGAAAGCATATTAGTAAAGTATGAAGGTATTGTCCCGTTAAATCTGTTACGAGAAAGTTCAAAGATTCTTAGTTTTCTAAGATGACAAAACTGATCAGGAATAATAACTTGCAGATGATTCTTTCCCAAAAAAAGTACACGAAGCTCCAAATGATCATTGATAACTTGAGGAATACTTCCAGAAAACTCGTTATCACTCAAATCGATTGTGATCATTTGAGAGCTATTAAGCAATGCATTTGAAATTGGCCCATTGAAAGAATTCTTTTGCATATAAAGGTACTGCAATGAGCAACTATTGAAGGGAGTTGTGGATTTGAAGGCTTTCAAGACTGCTCAGCTGAATGGGACTATTAACTGATAAAATATTTTTTTGACAATAAAAGAACCTTGATATTTGAGAAGTTTTCAATCCAATGCGGAATTCAGCCAGATACCATGTTTTTGGGTATACTAAGGCCCATAACAATTGGGCCTTTGACAGTCCATCTTGAATACTTCTCTGGAGAAGTTATTGTCCAAATATAACCACACCTATTGAGTCAAGTTCGTATTTGAAGGAATAATTTTCCCATGAAAACTATTATATGACAAGTTCAAGAATATCAATGAGAAGCAATCAGTGACAAAATGCTTCAGGTAACTCTCCTGAAAAGTTATTGCTAGATAAATCCAAGAACTCCAGTCATTTCCATTTCACCCATCGAAGAAGGAATATTGACTTCAAAACTATTTTCCAACATGCATAAATACCCCAATTTTGAAAAAGTGAAGCCAATATTGTTGGGAAGTTGACCGCTGAAGAAATTGTTGGAAATACCAAGAAGCAAATCATGTTTAGAATTGGGCAGTTGAAGAGTTCCTGTAAATGAGTTGTTCCTTAAATACAAGGCTTCTAATTTAGTATTAATCTCCAACAACCAAGTGGGAAACGTTCCGTCCAATTCATTACTAGAGAGATCAATATGTTGCAAATCATATTGGTATAAAAGAAAACTAGGAATTTCATGTAAGTTGAAATGACTTAATTAGAGGGCCTTCAATTGAAATGTGGCGGGCCATGGAGAATTTTCATTTTTCACTTGTACCGTAATGAATGCAAGTATGAATACTTGAAGCTTTGAAAGTTTGGTCAATGAACTAAAGAAGAAGTAGCCTTTAAATTTGTTACCAGCAAGAGATAAGAACTCAAGAGACACGAGGTTAGCAATGGCTGATGGTAAGTTCCCACCTAGCTAATTGAACGAGAGATCAAGAAACTTAATGTAGGTCAAGTTGCTGAGACATTGACATAGGCGAGGATCAAATTTATTCCAATTAAGATTCAAATCAATAAGATTCTTCAACTTATATATTCCTGAGAAGGAAAGGGAGAAAGAACTATATTAGGAATCACAACGCTATATAACCCAAACTAGTACATAATGATTTTACATGCTTAAGATTTTACTATGACTTTTAGTTATTCATTTGATATTCGCATAGAATATATATTATAATTTACTTAGTAATTATTTCGAGTTTCTCATATTTGCTAATCGTGCAACACAGAGAAGAATGTTAAAACCTGAAATCAGTACAAGGGCCATCACATGAAGAGTAAGATTAATTAAAATATATATGTATATTTAGCATACCTTGTTTATATTTGAAACCTTCTATTAATTGATTGTGTTTTATAACCAAGGTTAAATGAAAACCTAAATTAAGATCCTAGAACATCTGAAAAGGTGAAAGGTGTTGTCGATAGTGGCAAACTTAAATTATCAAAAAATTAAGCAATAGATACAACAATTTATCATCGAAGGGAAACTTTACAAAGAACTCTTTATAAGATAAAAACCCTCTAGGCTGGTACATGAGTCACCAAAATATTTCATTGGTAAAGAAGAACTTACAACTAGTGATTTAGTACAAGAACTCTTGACACTTAAATTTGACTCATTTAACAAGTGATTAGCTCCAAACAATTCGGTCTTCAGAATTCTAAATTTTTTTTCCTCCTGTAGAATCCTTTAATGACACATTCACTAGATTAGAACTTTAGCCATCAACAACAATCAGAACTTTGAAAGCATCGCAGTTGAATTTGATTTAAGAATAATGATGTGTTTATCAAAAGAATAAACAAAGAGAAAAAACTTTTTCATTAAAAAACTTAAATAAATTTCTCTTGAGAGAAGACAAATTTGTAATAAGTCTCTAAGTTGCAATAAGCCTCTTTTACTTTATGGGACGAAAAAATATCAAATATACGTGCAAAAGATATAGAGAGCATGTATAAGATATACTCAAACTTAGTTGTCACAAGTCATAGGTCATATACTAGTTTCAACATGCAAACATGGTGAAAAGCCCATACTAAAATTTTCTCATAAAACAAAACAAACTACTTTTTTTTTTTGGTTGTTACGCTTTTATATATAGTAAACATGTGCAAAAAAACCTACAAATGATTGAAAAATAAAGAGAAGACAATGCAAAATAAATAAATTTACACTGAAGTCTGTAAATCAAAGAGAGTAACAATCTTTCATATTCATAAGAGATTGTCTATGTTTGGTAGTAAGCTAAGTCAAGTAGGCAAGCCTATTATTGATCAACTTCATTTGCTGAGCTAACTTTATCACTTGGTGAGTAAGACTATCTTGGTCAAGCTCAAACCTAAGAACAATGTAGAATTTCTTTTTCCTCCTAAACTTAAAACAATTTGGCCTAATATGACATATTTTATCACATTAATGACATGTAGGCACAATATAAAATAAGGGTTTACCTTGGTGATATTTAACATTTTTTTTTATCCACTAAGGGATGATTCACCCAATGAAGAACACTTGTAGGAACAAAATATACCTTCTTTTTCTTCCTTCTAAATACAAAACAATTAAGTCTTACATTACTTACTCTACCACAATCATGGAAAATAGGCACAAACCTAGTTAGAGTACTGGCTTTGTGGGTTTTTAAATTCTTTTTATCTACTAAGGTTTGTCTAACTACTTGAGTGATAATATTTTCTTTAGACACATTAAAGTTGACCTTAAAATCAATTGATTTAGAGTAAACCTAAGATTTACTCTGCACAATTTGCGCTTCCTCAATTACCTACACTAGTAGAATTTATAAACCCAATTCTAGATATAGGAGCATCACTAGAATTAGTAGTGAAAAAGCTTAACCCTTTGTTGTTACTCTAATTCTAGTCTATGTTAAGCAAGTTATCTAGCTTTCTAGTGCCACTTGAGAATTTAGAAAGTTTTGATATAGCAACCTTTAACTCACAAACTAAGGTCTCAACTTTACTCTCTAAACTCTATTTTGTTCCTTCAAGCTAATGATTAACTCAACTGTTCCTTCAATCTAACAAGCAAGTATTTTTCATCATTTGAACCATCTTCTTGTGAGACAACAGACTCAATTTTCATAGAGAAAATAAAAGTCATACAATTGTTAGCTTTATAAGATAAAGATATGTCACTCTCATCCTTGCTAGAGACATTATCACTAAATGAGGCATTTTATGACCTTCTTACCTTTCAAAAAGATAGGACACTTAAACCTAATGTGTCTAAATTCTTTGCACTCATGATATTGAAATCCTTGAGAGGATTTCATATCCTTCTTATCTCTTTTAGCTAAGCTCTTACTCATCTTAAGAGAATTCTAGCTATTGCTAGGAAATTATTTCTTAGACTAATAAAATTTTTCAAACTTCTTTACAAACAAAGTCGTTTCTTTATCATCAGATGATGAATTATCATATTCTCTCACATTATTATCTTTAACAGACTTAAGAGCCATGTATTTATACAAACATTGAGATCTATTCTAAATTTAGATTAAACTAAGGATTAAAGATTAAGTATGACCTCTGATGCTAACTAAAAAACCTAAAATAAGGCCCTAAAACACCTGAGGCGGGGGGTTGGGGTGTAAGTGTGAAATGTGTATTTCACTAGTAAAGAAGAACTTACAATCATTGAATTAGTACAAGATCTATTGACATTCAAATCTAATTCGTTTGAAGAGTGGCTCTCTCTAAGCAGTCCGGTCTTCATAACTTTGAAGTCTTCTTCCTTCTATGGAATCCTTGAATGACATGTTTACTAGATTAGAATTTTAGCCACCAAAAACAATCAAAACTTTGAAGACTTCTCAGTTTGATTTGGGTTAAGAATAATTGTGATATTTATCAAAAGAATATACAAAGAGCAAAAAACTTTTTTACTACAGAATTTAAATAAATTTTTATTGAGAGAAAACGAGAAAATAAGTTGCAATAAGTCTCTCTTAGTTGCAATAAGCCTCTTTTATTTTTTGAGACAAAAGAATGTCATTTTATAAGGTTTGGTGGCAAAAAAGCGTCCAAAGAAATTAGATTTTAGGAAAAAACTAAAGGCTGCTTGAATGAAAAGTTGGTGGTGTCTTAACGAACAGCCTAACGCGCATTATCTTCAGAACACTAAGTTGGCTTTGGCTTGACGAGCTCCCCAGGTATGTAGACCACTAGAGCTCCAAGTTGGTGCTGGCTTAGCGCTTGGGTTCTGTCAACTCACTGCTCGAGCGCCCATTTTGGCATTAGGTTGGCTCACATAATCTGTTACTACTTTGCTCGAGTGCCTACTTGGCACTAGGTTGGCACATAATCTCTGTCTGTTAAAAAAATTGACTCAAACTCAACAATTTTAACATGGAATGAGTCAACATAAAATTTAAACCTAACATTTAAGATCTTTAACTGGTTTGAATTTCGAAACCTATTAGAAGATGCAAAAGAGGTAAAATATTCAAGAAAATTTGTTTCTTACTACTGAAGATTGGTTCTAAATGAAAGATAAATATCATAATACATACTTTTGTTCCCATGATTCCAATCATCAAAATTGTTGATAGACAAACCGAGGTTTTGCAATTCTTCAAAAGGATGAAATAATGTGAAATTTAGAATTGGATAATCATGGTAAGCATGTGCATAATATGCTTTCCTTCAACTGTTAAGTGAGAATTCTATCACTCATCAGGTGGTGATCTTGCAGTTAACTCGCTCTCAATCACAACAATAAAAGAAATTTTATCATCAACCCATGAAGTTAAACTATTATGTTCATCAATATCACTATGAACGCCTTGATAATCATGCTGCTCTCATTCTGGCCTATATTAAGCATATAATCTAGCTACTAATGCCACTTGAGAATTTAGAAAGTTTTGACCTAGCGACCATCAACTTACAAACTAAGGTCTTAACTTCACTCTTTAAAACTCTATTTTGTTCCTTCAAGCTAAGGATTAACTCAACCCGTTCCTTTAATTTAATAAGCAAGTATTTCTCATCATTTGAATCATCTTCTTGTAAGACAATAGACTCATTTTTCATAAAGAAAACAAAAGCCATACAATTGTTAGCTTTATGAGATAAAGATGAGTCTATCTCATTCTCGCTAGAGACATCATCACTAAGGGAGGCATTCATGACCTTCTTACCTTTCAAAAAGTTAGGGCACTTATACCTAATGTGTCCAAATCTTTTGCACTCATGATATTGAAATCCTTGAGAGAATTTCATGTCCTTCTTATCTCTTTTAGCTAAGCTCTTACTTATCCTAAGAGAATTCTAGCTATTGCTAGAAAATTCTTTCTTAAACTGATATAATTTTTCAAACTTCTTTACAAGTAAAGCCATTTCTTCATTATCAAATGAAGAATTATCAGAGTCTCTCACATTATTATCCTTAACAGACTTAATAACCATGGATTTATACAAGCAATAAGATATATTCTCCATTTAGATTAAACTAAGGGTCAAAGATCAAGTTTGGCCTCTGATACCAACTAAAAAACCTAAATTATGACCCTAGAATACCTAAGGTGGGTGAAAGGTGTATTTCATTATTAAAGAAGAACTTACAATCGGTGATTTATTACAATAACTCTTGATACTCAAATTTGACTTGCTTGACAAGTGATTTTCTCCAAGTAGTTCAGTCTTCATAACTTTGAAGTCTTATTTCGTCTATGGAATTTTGGAACAATACGTTCAGTAGACTAGAATTCTAGTCACCAACAATAATCATAATTCTGAAAACTTCTCAGTTGGATTTAGGTTAAAAATAATGGTGCTGTTTATTAAAAGAATACACAAAGAGAAAAAAAAATTCACTAAAGAACTATAATAAATTTTTCTTGAGAGAAGATAAGAAAATAAGATGTAATAAGTCTCTTTTATTTTCTGAGACAAAAGAATGTGATTTTATAAGATTTAGTGGCCAAAAAGCATTCAAAAGAAATTAGGTTTTAGGAAAAAATGAAAGGCCGCTCGAGTAGAAAGTTGGCAGTGTCTTGAAGGACAGCACAACTCGCATTGTTGCTCAAGCGCCAGGTTGAATCTGGGTTGGTGAGCTCCCCAGGTATGTCAACCGCTTAAGCTCTAGGTAAGCGCTGGCTTGGCGCCCAAGTTCTGTCATCTCTCTGCTCGAGCTCCCACTTGGCGCTAAGTTGGCTCACATAATCTGTTACTACTCCGCTCAAGTGCCTACATGGTGCTAGGTTTGCACAATGTCTCTATTTGCTCAAAAAATGACTCAAACTCAACCATTTTAACATAATAAGTCAACATAAAATTTAAATCTAACATTTAAGATTTTGAATTGGTTTGAATTTCGAAACCTATTATAAGCTAGAAAAGAGGTAAAATTTTAAAGAAAATTTGTTTTCTTACTACTGAAGAGTGGTTCTAAATGAAAGATAAATATCAGAATACATACCTTTGTTCCCATGATTCCAACCATTGAAATTGTTGACAGACAAACCAAGGCTTTGTAATTCTCCAAAAGGATGAAATAATGAGAAATTTAGAATTGGATAATCATGGTAAGCATGTGCATAATTTGTTTTCCTTGAACTGTTAAGTGAGAGTTCTATCACTCGTTAGGTGGTGACCTTGCACTTAATTCGCTTTCAATCACAACAATAAAAGAAATTTTATCATCAACCCCTAAAGTTAAGTTGTTATGTTCATTAATATCGCTATGAACGCCTTAATTTCCGCTCTTTTTTTCAAGTAACTTATGCATTCATGCAACTGGACAAACCTATTATTGCAATCCAAAATAAGAGCTTAATTAAGAACCTTATCTCCATTGGAAGAATAAATTTATCAATCTGCTTAATTTACTTTTAAAGAAATTCTATGGAAATATATATATGCATGCTGAGTGCATGACAAATATTATCTGCCCAAGCTAAAGAATCAAGATGAATATGCAATGAGGAAAGCTTCACGTACGTAATTTGAAAGATATATATATATATATATATATATTTACATAACACTCTTTGATTGGTATAATATCACAATATAATAAATAATTTAAATATAAATATTTGAACTCTTACGTTTAGGTTTAAATTTTTAGATTCGGTCTCATTTAAAATTATGGTATCAAAATTTTTAATGCATACGTTCCTTATATTAAAATGTAGTATTAACCTTTTACATAATATGCAACAGCTTCGGTCTAACTATTAAGTAAACATTGTTTATTTTAATTATAAAATATATCCCAATTTTGTTTTAAATTAACTTAACTTATAGTTCAAAATGTGTGTATTTAATTTGAAAAACTCAAAGCATATAACATATATTAGACTCGCATTTATCAACAATGCGAAATGTCACATAGTACCTTTTGAAATGCAATAATTGAGCAGAAATTTCTACCATCACCAGGTTAAAATCATATAAAATATAATGTAAAGAACCAAAAAATTATTAGCTGGACTGAGTATGTTGAAATGGTAATAATAAGCAAATTAATTATAGTGCACCACATGACCATTAGTTGCAGGGTCTATATCTTGACAAATAATAAATGAGAAACCTAGGGTTCCACCATGTTTTTACCGTCAGTTGATGATTAAGATTGTCATGATCAAAGTAATTAGCTAAATAAAAGTTGATTGAAGATTTCAGAGGCTATAATTGAGCAAAGTTGAAATGAATAGCTTTCAATATAGTTATGATTATTGAGAAATTTATTAAGTGGGCCATGTGAAAAGATTAATAGCCTGTTTTTTTTTTTTAATTTTAATTTAATGAAATATATTTAATTCATTCAAGTAATTAAATTTGTTGATTTTTCTAAATTAATAGGAATATTTAGACAATTTTAGTATAATGCAGAAAATTAATTTTCTTAACTTTTTCGCTCAACGTAATCAAATTTATTATTTTATTAAATTGTTATTATTTTTATATAAAATTCATTATTACCTTTTATTTAAATGTGTATATTTATTTGATAGGCACTATTTTCCGCAACTTCACTTGTCATTTTGCAATGATTTAAGAATTTTTATTTGTTTAACACTATTTAAATCTTAGTTTCTTATAAATTCAATTAAGGCATGTTTGGTATGTCAGATTGGATATAATAAGATAAGATTAGATAGGATTAAATTGTATTAATTTAATATAATAATGTTTGGTGTTTAGTTCAGTGTAAAATTGGACTTTGGAAATAAATTGTTTAAAAAATTAAATTTTACTAATATTAATTATTAAATAGCTTAAAGTGTTTTAATAAGAATAGTACATCAATACATTTTTATCTTCACATCGATATTTCTATTACTCATTAAAATTACTTCAATTAATTTTTAAGTTTAGTTATTATAAATAAAAAAAATGTTAATAAATTAATAAATTCATGTTTATGTTATTACTGAAATATGTTAGTTAATGTTATTATATAAATATTTATGTTATCAGTTTTAATATTTATGTTATTAGTTAAATACATTAATATTATGAAATTAAATAAATATTTATAAATTATTAATACAATGTTTATAACTGTTAAATCAAGAAAATTTTTAATCTTAAATAGTTATCCCAAGAATTTTATGAGATAAAAATTTGTGTCATCACTTTATTAAAGATGTGAGGGCTTGAATAAAGTACGTGAATCCCAGAAAAAAGCATCCCAAGTCATTTGTCTTCACCAAACACACGGTTGGGATTAAAATTTAACAAATTAATCCGATCTAAAACCTTATAAGATGTGCCAAACGAGCCTTAAGGAGTATCTTAAAATGTATTTTGTTATTTATTTAATTTTAAATTTTGTAAGAATAAGAATGAATCTTAATATTTATGAACATATAATAATTTTGATATATCATAATTTAAAGAATTGGAAACATAACATCTTAGTATATAATTAAAGTTTTTATAAAATTAAACTATTTAAATTATATTATATTAAAATGATTAGGTGTTCATAAATTTTAGCCATTTTTCAATTATTAAGATTTATGTTCCAAACTTTTTCAATATTCGGAAGATTGGACTTGAAGAAATTTAATGTGTGTGTGTGTGTGTATATATATCAATCATATTAAAAAAAAATAAAATAAAGGCAACCTAATATACATATACATAGTAAAAACAATTTGTTTGTTAAGAGTCCACTCGACGTTGACGAGAAAACTAGTCAACAGTGCAATGATTTGTCGTCCACACATCTTAATCTATGATTGAGTGTTCGTTCGGCATCTTCTACGTTTCCAAGGATCGTAGATCATCAATCGGACGGCCCTAAAATTCGGAACTGAGTCCATGATTAATCATTTATATGTTGACTCTCAGCCAACCTCTCCCTAATTTAGATAAGTCTTAAAGCAATATTAATTAGAAATTTATTCTCATGACAGGCCTTCATTAGTTTGATTTATTAATATTAAATTTAGCAAAGACCTGAAAAGAAATTATACGTCACTTAATGTAACATTTGGACTTTGAAAGAGCTGGGCTCTTATCCTTTCGGTAGTTGGCAAAAAAAAAGAAAAGAAATGACGTATATGGGTACAATTAATTGATCATAATGCTAATTATAAAAAATTTAAAAAAGGTTAAAACATACGGATATTGTATGTAGGATAAATGCATGATTTATATAAATAATGTATAAAATAGTGAATGAATTTGGTATTGATACCCTTTCGAGAGGTGGAAAAGTACTAAAAATCAACCCCAAATAAAACTTGCACTCAAAATATTTGTACTAAACCGAATAAACAAGCCTTTGAGCGCGTCATTCATCTATTTCTTCTCTCTCTTATATAAACCAACACACTTTCATTTCTTTCTCACCAATCTCTTTCATGGCTTCCAGTTCAAACAGCTATAGTGCTATGTCGCAGCTGCCGGCAACTTACGGATCAGACGCATCCGCAGGCAACACCACCTTTGTCCAAGCTGACCCATCAACTTTTCGCACCATAGTTCAGAAACTAACCGGCGCCCCAGACGACATATCAGCCCCAAAACTCCCAGTCACTCACCCGGCACGATTCATCACCACCAGCCCCGCCGGAGCAAGCATTGGCCCTAAAAGACCCGCATTCAAGTTGCATGAACGAAGGCAGACGGCGAAGAAGCTCGAAATCAAGCTCAACAACAATAACAACAGCAACAACAGCATTTATAGTAATGGCTATGAGCTGTGTTTCTACAAACAACGTGGTTCCTTCCTTGTTTCTCCGGCGTCGACATTGGATTTCCTAGCGCGCGTGAGCCCTAGGTCTCCACGGGAGGAGTTCTAAGCTCGCGGGAGTCCCAGCAGAGAGTTGTGCGAGGAGGAAGAGGAGAGAGCCATTGCCGAGAAAGGATTTTATCTGCATCCAAGTCCATTGAGTACGCCAAGTGGAGCTGAGCCTGAGTTGCTTCCTTTGTTTCCATTAACTTCTCCTAGAAATAACGATGCTGATAATTCTTCTCATTAATTAGGTGATTAACATAGTAATGTAATCTTAACTTGTTATTATCGTGAATGAAATGTTGGTATTGGTTCTTTGACATGAATTAATCTGTTAAAGGAATATTATTAGCTTAATCCTATGAATTTAATTTGTCAATTTTGGAGTTTATTTATTTATTTATTATTTTCCTTTCATTTTGAAGTTCCCATGTTGATCGTGTTAGCAGTAACGGCAAAATTAACTGCCTGAAAATATGATGTCCAGTAATTTTACCAATTTACAGGTCAAAATCATTTCAATATGTTCCCGCGTATATACACGCGCAATTAGAATCTAATTATTCTTCTTATTTGCTTTATTAAAAAAAGTCATTATTCCATTAAAAATTATCTGGAATTATAATGAATTATAAAATTTATTTTAAATTTTATTTATATAAATACAAATATTTAATTAACTATTTTAAAAAATAGGTTTTGAATATATTTTTATTAATGATTATATATATATATTATAAGTTTTAGAGTTTTTAATTAAAAAAAAAAAAAAGAAGAAGAATTAGCCTAAGTCGTCACATGATGACGCGCTCAAAGGCGCGTAGGTCGTTGTTGAGAAAGTGATTTCTGATTTGCCCTTCATAAGGTAAAAAAATTCTCATGCTACAGCTTCCTCAACCGTGAAAAAATTTGGACACAGGATTTAGTAGCATTAATGGCACAGTAAAGCTGGAAGCCGTTGGATTTGGATTTAATGACAGCAGCGTAAATACCGCACAGGAAGCAAGCGGAGCCTTTCTCCGACAATCCAACGGGTTGGATTCGTCCTTCCCCATTTATTATAGTCTATGCTGTGCTGCCATTTCAGACTATGACAAAATTATTGTATAGCACTCTCTGCTACCAATCTATCAGTCTATTGAGCTTCAGGACATCATTTACCCAGTTTCAAACTTCAAAATCACATCAAATCTCGGCCGTCCAATGGGCGTGATGATTGTTTATAAGCTTTGGACAAGAGAATAGATTTAGAATCATATAGATTCACTTGACATTTGATTAAAAAATAGGAAAATGAATAATTACCCAGAGGTAAAAAGTGAAGAATATCTAGTAATAGATTGAAGTGTTGGTAAATTAGAAAGCAAGACAGAGGCATTGATTGACTTCCAACTCAAAAGGGGCAAAAAGGTGAAAAGCTTAGCATTAGTTGACTTTATTTCAGGGGTTAAAAAGTGTAAATTAAGTTAGATTTTGATTTGAATGAGCAATGAAGACAAGATATTGATCTTATTCTCGGATTACCCCTTTAGCGCTTTTGGCGACTTCAGCCTTCTCTTCTCTCCTCTCTCCTTTCTTGATTCTTTTTCCTCAACCTTTCATATTTATTTCACTTGGAGAGATCGAATAATTGATTAGTGGGTACCGATTTGTTTTGTTGGTAAGGCCTTCCCTCGTGTCATATATAATGTATTTTTAATTTGTTGAATTTCTTATCACATTGACAATTCTAAAACCATTTAACCAAGCAAGCATGAACAGAGGAAATTCTATATAATGTGGCAGGGAGAGATCACAAAATGCAAAACCTTTATTATCTTACAAATGACAAACTCTCCAGTCTCGCAGTCTTTGCATTATTTGCAATTTTAGTGCTTGTGACAGAAAGCTGTGCAGCCAAATCACTTGAGACATCAAAAGGTGAATATTGCCTAGCCATTTATGAAGTTTTAGCACAGCAAGCTAGTTCTTCTCGTTTATAATTTTCTTTACTTTTACTTTAAACTGGATCCTACGAGTATTTTACTTCCTGGAATCATTCTCACAATTTGTATG
>JAXCLQ010068308.1:0-13117 GCA_035584115.1 Cedrela odorata
GGGGTAACCAATAAAATTTATTTTTAACCATCATATATTTGTGATAAAAAAATATTTAAAAAGATTCTCTTATTACATTGATCATTATTATTAAGATTTATCAATTTTAAAAGACTTATATGAATAATAAAATTAATTAGATATATACAAATTATATGGTATAGTCGTATCATTTAAAAATACTCTTTAGATTAGATGTTATAATCTATGACAAGATATAATAGGTAAAAATAAATACAATAATGTTGAAGATAAGATTGAGCAAATTCTTTTCACTCAACAATTTGAGGTGGTGGATGAGCATATTATCAAGAGGATTGAAAGCATCAACAAAACAAATACCTACTTACACACTTTATGATGTGTATGCCATCAAGAGCTAGCTACCTAGCAAAACAAACAATATTGTATAATTAATATATACAATATTATTGATGGTCAGTTACACTACAAATCAAATGATATATAGGGCACGTGTTTTATGAGAATGAAGGCATGCAATTTCCACGTGAAATATTTTGATGATCATACAACATGCATGCATATAGGCACAACCCACAAGATTCCATCATAAAGTTGTGGTGTGATGGATGGGTACTACTAATAACTGGACAATTGAAATCTGCCTAATCTCCAATGGTTTTTTTTTTTTTTTGTTCAATTTGCCACTACAATTTGATGTTGATTCATGAATCTTATTAATCAATGATAATATTATATTATTCAATATAATGATAAAATTAAAAATAATATTACATGTTTTTAATTTTATTTCAAAAATGATATCTTAAATAGCGTAATACTCATTATATAAAAAGTTAAAATAAATAATAAATAATTTTTAAAAATCGTACAAATTTATCGAATAAATAAACTTACCATGATATTTAAGATATAATTTTTAAGATAAATTTTGAAATATGTAGTATTACTCTAAAAATAATTATCGTGCAAATTGTAATTTTTGCTCCGGTTTCATATTGAACTTCTTGATGCATGTACGTACCACGCTATCTCCAATCTTCACAGTTAATCTTTAAATTGTAGAGGAATATTCTATCAAGTGAATTCGCAACACGTGTAACACAAATTTGTGATGTGCTGGTCTGTTCACATACCGCAAGCGTGTTAGCTGGCATTTTCACAGACACGTGACAGTAAAAATATCAACCACAATGACCGAAATAAAACAGCCGAGATGAGATAATCGACAGAGACCGGTATTGACGTGTCTTACTTTTGGTCGTTATGTTCATAAACAGAAAGTCTAATCGGGTAAAAATTGAAGCTACGTGATTGTCCACGTGTCAGTACCACATTTAAAATAAATGGTACACTTCTTCTGTATTGTCTTATCGTGCGGATTTCTTTCAAGTGCGGTCGGTAAAAATTAAAGTACAAAAAAGTGAAAAGAAAAAAATTAGAAACAAACTGTGAGAAGATGAAAGATGAGCGAGTACTAGAGAGAGTATATACGGCATGTCATCCGTGGAACAGAATATTCAATATTGGCCACGTAAAACTTGTGAGATTGTATAAAATTTTTATGTGAAAAAAGTTGGTCAAAGTTGGAATAAAAAGAAATGAACGGTAAAAGAGAACAAATGAAAAGGGGAACGAACATCAATTGAATTGGATGTGTAATGTGCTTCTATTCAAGTCAACACATTCTTCCCCCCTAATTACTTGAGATTTAATCTAATTACACGTTAATTATACATAATCAAGTATTACTTATGAATTTAATGAAACTTGAAGAAACGTTTTTGACAAATTAATCCAATAAACAATTGATGCCGCATTAGTAACGTTTCCAACACTAAATAATTAGGTTAGAATTTTGGAACACGTTTTTGACATGGTTTACAAGTGACATTTGCCTGAAAAAATGGAAGCCAAAAGTCTTCAATGCACTTGGGTTAGCTTTGCCGGACAAAGTTAAATGGGGGCATCTAATTCTGAACAACTGACCCATCAGAAGTTTTCAATTTTCTGGACCCAGAAATTCACAATGCCCACAAGTTTTCTAACTTCAATCTCAAATTTAACTTCTCGATGAACGGCCGTGATCATTGCAAAAAGACAACATCCCAACATGTCAGCCCCCTCAACAAGTTTGACTCACAATCGCACGGACAAAAATCAAACACACACAGTGGGTCCACTTAAAAGGATAAGAAAACCCACTTGAACTCAGAAACCAAACCGCCTTTCTGACGTATTAAATTGGTTGTCGCTACGGGCGGCTGACCAATTTTTATGATTCCAAGACATTAGTTTTTTCCTCCCAAATCCATAGTACACTTTGACACGTTCAAACCTAACTTCCCAAAGTATTGGTTCATGTCGCACGTGCAAACACTATATAAATTATAACAACGATAAAAACTTTTACTTCATTTCCATATACGGTAACAGACATCCTTTGGGAACTATCCCCAAGGAGTACATTGTCATTTCACCACAACCCATTTATCTCTAACAAGCACAAAAACCTATTCACATCTTCAATCACAGCTACTGCCAAAACTTAGGTATAAAAGACCCTATATTATATCTATATCTATATATTAAAACTTTAACCTTATTACCATCCAGTCCTTTAACATTTTGTCTTATTTTCAACTTTCCCCCTTCATCTCCAAACTTCTATTTGCTGCCGCTGCCGCTGCCGCTGCTGCTATATACAAACTACTAAACAAAGCTGAAGCAGTTGGATGGTACATTGTTAAAACTACTACTTTGTATAAGCTGGGGCTGATAGGATGATAAATCTGTAATATGTGCTAGTAACACTAGTGTTCTATAATTTCGCCCCCAATATACTAGTATTCTATCATTAATCCACCCATTGGGGCTCGGTGAGGAATTCCTTTTCTTCGCTTGCCCATTCGGTAGTTAACGGCGGTTGGAGGTGGTGTTGAGGGAGAGAAGCTTTGCACTTTGTTGTTGTTGTTTCCATGGTTGCTCTTGAGCTTGCCATGGCTGCTGCTGTATGAGTCCTCAGAGTCTGACGTCATTATCGGTCGGTTCTTCCTCTTCTTTTGGAAATTCTTTGATTCTCCAACAATCTGTATGTCAATAATTTCAAAAGCATAATTAAATCTGAGAGGTTTGGAAAATTTATCAGAATGACCCAACATAATTCATAGTTGTTACTTGGTAAATTGAAAAAAGGGCTATTCATGTTGTTCACATTTCATCAAAATGTTGTTCATAATTAAACAAAGAAAAGAAAATTCAAATTCAATTAAAAAAAATTCTAGAAATTAGGACCATCCCTCAATACTATAAACCTAAAAATCCAGTTCAAATTAGTGCTTCACATAAGCACTAAAGTCAACAAACTCGTTAATTGAATATTACATTAGGTTGATTTTTTTGTTTACTTGGAAAAAAATAAAAACTAGCCCATACTTTGCTTTTCCTACATTTTCTCATCAACCAAACAACACAAATTAAGAAAAAATGAGGATTGGTGACATTGTAATTACCTTGCAGCCAAGAGAGCAAAAGCGGAAGGAATCGAGGAGGCTGCGGTCGCAGACTTCGCAAGTGTTAGTGACCCCTTTCCCTGGCCTAGGCTGAGGCCTCTCATTCAAGAACACAACTCTAGCGCTGTTTATAACATAAGTTTGAACTCCAGATATGTCCAGCACTTTCTGTATTTCGGATACCCTGATCACATCATGGTATGAGGACCTCCTTATCTGTTCATAATCAATAACCAAATGAAAAAATCCAGTTAGAAAATAATGATTATTAGCTGTTATATAGATTATCGGCAATTATTAATGAAAAAAAAAAGGGGGGGAAATCTAACATCAGGCTTATGGCTATTTTAGCTGTTCAATTAATGCCAAATAAGGCTAGTGTTTCCACGAGTCAATGATGACCCTTGAACTAACAAACAGACCAATTCCGTTTGGTGATGGGAAAATGTGAAAAACAAGAGAGAAAGAACATGGATAGTGATGATTATTAGCTGTTATAGGAAAAAAAAAACAAGGAAATAAACGTGAAATAGATGAGTGTACGAGCCAAAAATGAAAGCTTAGGTTAGAAGAACAGAGGAATGCCGTCTCTGCTGGCTACTAAGGAAATGCAGGAAAATGAAACAAAACGAAGAATGTACAGATCAAGATATTCACTAGAAAGAGCTGCAGAGGTTCATTTTCGAACAAATATTATTAAAAAAAATTGTGAAAAATAGATTTACTTATCATATACAGCTCATTTGAACTCGGAAAAACAAAAACAAGCGAAAACAAACTTAATTAAGAAGGTTCAAATCCCGCAATGAAAAACCAAAATGCCCAAAAGGGGATAAAATCCAGTGAAATTCCACTGAAGGAAAAGAAAACAGATTTTAAATTAATGGTTGAGCGAAGAAGAAAACCCAAAAATTAACCAAACCCAGGAGCCAAAACAAAAAAGAAAAGAGGAATCAATGAATTAATTGACAATAATCGAACCTGAATAGCACGATGGTCCTTGTGGTAGGCTAAGCAGAGAGAGCAGAAAGCACCATTCATGCAATCCAAACAGTACATATTACATTCACTCTTGTGAGAATCAGCATGTAACTTGCATTGAACAAAGAAGCTCTCTCCTAGCAATGGCTTCAGCCATGGCGGCCACCTGTTGTCCTCCTCATCCGGATCCTATAATCAAATAAAAAACACTTAACACATTGTTTTAAAATAAAAACATCGTACTATAAACAAAACCCTGAAAAATGCGTTCCATACCATGATTCTACGATTCTTATGCTTGATTTCACGAACGGTGGATTCTTGGTTTTCGATCGCCAGCTTGAATAATCACAAAGAAAACAGAGTACTCAGTTTTTCAACCTTTATTTCAGAACCAGAGTGTTTTAGAAAGAGGAAGTGAGAAATGGGAAAGTTAAAATAACAACAAGAAGAAGAAGAGAAAGGGTTAATAGTAGAATTAGTAGACAAGTAGAGGCGGCTGAGAAAGATGAAAGATGGTTTGTATTGTATATGAATATGAAAGAAAAGAAAGGAAGGGCAAACAAAGAAAGAGAAGAGGGGGGTCGTTCTTATCTTCGCAAAGTCTACAGGCCGAACCTAATTCCAAACCTAAATGCGTTGGATGCAAGGAACTCACCTCCTTCTTTCCTCTTATTTTCCCTTTCATTTTCACTACGGCTTTGGTCTTATCATATTTTTATTTATTTATTTATTTATTTAATACATTATTGTTGTCACTCGTTATTATTGGATATTAATTTTCTTTTTCTTTCTAATGAGATGATTAATTTCAGAAATTGGATATTTTATCGACAGCTTTTCATTTCAGTCCCTCAATTCTTACCTTTTATTAAATCAGTAAATAATTTACCATATTTTATCGTGGACAATTAGAGATTCTGTCCGTCAATTTTTACTCTTTAATTATGCACTGTACAACAAATTTTTAATGGAATCTTAGTTTGTTCTTTTTTTTTTTTTTTTATCCATCGTTCATCAAATATAATGGTTGAAAATTAACAAAAAATATATGTATTTAATAAAAAATATTAATTATATCTTTATTTAATAAAACACAAAAATATAAAGACTTAAATGAAATTGCATAATTTATTATAATGAGAGAGAGAAAGATTATTATAATCTCTTTATAGTTTACATATCGTGTTTTATATTTTCGCCAACGTTGAAATGTATGCTCCTTTCTCTCAATCCAAATCCTTGTCCTCTCTGTGCTTGCATTCTTTTTATTGTTTTCTTATAATTATTTTATTTTTTTTGTATCAACATATAATTATTTATTTTTCAAAACCTTTGTATAATAATATTTTGTTTAATTTAATTGACTGAGTAAGCCCGGTTACTTAGTATTTTCTCTTTGTATTTATTGTAAACTTACATGTTACAATTATCGGGCCCAAAAAGAAAATAATAATGTGAATACTTGGTCAAAATTGTAACATAGTTCGCTGCTACATAGACTTTAATTTTAGGTATAACAACTACTAAGCAATGGGACCAACTAATTTGTGCTGCCTAATTAACTTATTAGGGTCGAGCCAAAATAAAATATAGACTAGGGTTGAGACATGTTTTTATCAAGTTTGGCCGCAATCAAGTTATTTTTGGTTATGGTCGGCCATTCTTATATATAAAGTAACAAAAATCCATATCAGACTTTGATGTAAAAATTAAAGATCAAAAGAAATGTTAATATTAATTTTATATAAACAAATTGAAAAATAATTACTAAAAGGGAAATTAAGCAAGTCCATTTTTATTATTATTATTATTATTATTATTTCTTGTCTAAACATTACGAGCACGTGTAAATGGTGCCTGAGATGAGATTTTTGATAGAAGTGTCTACTGAGTTAACAATTCATCATCATTGTTTTGCTACTAAAATACATTCAAGTTGATTTGTCATTGAGTCGATGAAAGACCAAATTTCTATCACAAGTCGTGCCACCGATTACATATTAAAATTTTAAAATATTATTATAAGCATAAATTGTTGTGGGTATTATTATTTATTTTTATCAATAATATTATATATTTTAAATTTTATTTCAAAATTTTATTATTTGTAAAAAAATTTTAGAAAATACTTAAGAAGTATATTATCTTTATTTTTCGATAATGAATTGTCATGACATTTTTAATAAAAAAAAAAATTATATCATCAAAATTTAGTTTAAAAAAATACTAAAATAATTGAATTTTATGAACATTAATATTAATATATGAGTTAATTAGTGCTACAATGATTTAAATAAATTTTAAAATATTGTAATAAGTGTAAATTGTTGTGGTTATAATTTATTATTAATAATGTTATATTTTGAAGTATTATTTTAAAATGTATTATTCAATTAATGAATATCATATTATTTAAATTAGAAAATTTGATATAATATCTAAAATGTGTTACTCTTTTTTATATGAAGGTTTTTAATATTATTAAATTTTATTTTAAAAAAAATAACTAAATAATGGAATAAATATATTTGTCTTTTCTCATGGACATTAAGATAAACATATGAATTAATTATAGAGAATGGGGTTTTGTGTGTTATTAGCATGTATAATCAACGAGTTAATTATGCATTCCATTGCTAGAACTGTTATTCAAAAGTAGATGATCAAGACGAAGGATTAGGTTAACCCGAGTTAAGTCTGTAATGGGGTTAAGCATTATTATATTATTTTAAAAAGATTATACGGCAGTTTAGTATTATATATATATATATATATATATATTTATATTAAAATAATGGAGATGGGTCAGAACAGGCAACCTATTCAACTAGGATTTTAGTTTTAAATATTGTTATTGAAGAAAATTATTAATTATTATTTTTTCAAAAACAGAAAATTGACAGCATGGATCGTGCCATTACCTACCCATGGCCTAATCTTGTATTTATAATATTATTAATAGCAAATGATTTATGTATTCCAATATTTCAGGTTCATATCTTTGATCTGAGAACTTGATTCATCACTTGTGTTTTATGATTTGATTCACTTAAAGTGTGATCTAAAAGCACGTTTTCATAAATTAAATTTATCAATATTTTAGTTTATAAGTTATCTTTTATTAATAATAATTTTAAAAACATAAATTTTTATATAAATTAGTTTGATAAAATTATATTATTGTCACGTACATATATATTTTTTTATTCTCATAATTTTTTTTATACTCTCATGAAAATGTAAAATATGTAATAATGATATAATATTATTACAATAGTTTGTATATATTATATTATTTAATTATTATATGTTATTATATTTAGTGTATATATATATATATATTTATATTAGTTTAAAGTTGAATATGAAACAAAAACACATTCCTAATATATAATACTTATAAATAAAAACAAACATATGCACAAATACAGTCATTATTTATTTATCAAATTCAATTTAAATAAAATTAAACAATAAAGTGTTAGTTTACTACATTTGAAGATATTAGTAGAATGCTTACTCAATAATAGACATTCTCATATTCATTTATTATATTAATACTCCAAAACTTCAAAACTAACATTGAATAGCATAATTTTTGACGTTAGTTGTTGTAGTCAATATGACAAGTGGATACAATAATACTTCATACGTAGGGAATAGAGCAAATAAAAAACTTAAATTTGTTATTGTTATAAATGAATTATAAATTAACCTCTATCTTCAAAATTAGAGAAATGAATTTACAAATCCAAACAAATTGAGTTTAATTTGTTTAAATTAAAATCATATACCAAGTGGGTATTAAAATGTGTATAAACAAATTTTGTCAAACATAGCCAAGCTTTAAGTCATAATTACCATATCAAAAAATAAGCTTTTGTATTTGACTTCTTTTATCATTTCTCTTGCTTATGTTGCATCCTCGTTAGTGACTGAGGTTCGTTGGACAGATTAGTGACTAAAAAATTGTAATTAGGAGAGGGAGAAGAATAAAAGATATAAATTAGTGATAAATAAAATAATTAAAGAATATTTTTTCACCTTATTTATTTATTTTTATTTTTAATTATTGCTATTTATTAGTAATTTATATATATTTATATTTTTTTAATTAGATGATTTTATCACGTTAATATAAATGAGATGGTGAGATTATTTTATCTAATATTTTATTATTTTTTAAAAAAATATTATTACTATTAATTTTTAAAATATTATTATTTTAAAAAAATTAATTGAAAATAAAATAAAAAGTAAGTGACAATAATAATAATACGAGGGTTGAATTTGACTCTAGGGGTGGGTTCGCTTTGTACAAAGATTCAAAAGTAAAGATTTGAACGGTCACGGCACACCACGCTTGACCCACCCAAATAAAAACCATAAATTGCAGCTAAATAAACAAGGTCTATTGCCAAGCGTGTTTCACATCCATGCGTGTGTTGACTCGCCAAAACGTTACTGCGTTTTGGATGTGTGGGTCCCGCATGCTATAATTGCATTGGTGGGACCGTAACTTCGAGATTGTAACTAGGTCTAGGTTGGTTCGATCAGTTGAAGAGCACTGCTTTTGTGGCCGGCCATGTGGAATTGTTTGGTTTTACACTATGTTTCTACAACCATAATGAGTTTCTCACACGTCATATGTACACCAAGTTTGACCTATGCACCATGGAATGGACGTCTCTATTGTCAAATGGGTGCATTTTTACTGTGAGCAATTTTTTCTTCCTATTTGTAAACAGTTTTTTAAAAATTAAATTATAAATTTAAAACTATTTAAATACCAACTTTCTTAGTAAATAAAGAATTCAAGCTTGAATTCTTTTCCGTGTTGCTGTGCAATTCTCATAAGTGGAGACAATTTTTCACAATTACGTGGACAATCAATTTCTAGTAGATATATAATAAATGTATAAATAATAGTAGATATCTAACTATTTATCAATAATTTTCTTTTAAAAAAATTATATTTTAATTTTGAATCAAATAAATCTTTTAAAATATTGAGATGGAGTAATTAGTGGTACTAATATTATTGTCAGTATTATTCTCTATAAATATTTTATTGTCTTTTATTTTGTAAAAAAACTATTTTTTTATCATTTTTTTTTGAAAAAAGAAGCTAATTATACTTTAAATTTAACACCGCTAACAAATTGGCCCAAAATAACCTTATTATTCAACACTATTTTTAAAATTTTATGGCACCAAGGTTATAGCAAGTTTCAAATGCTAAAAACTTACAACTTTTAGCACAAAATAAGTTGATGTTTAGAATAGCAAAAGAAAGAAAAAAAGGTTAATAGAAATATGGACTGTGACCGTATGGATATTTAAGGGCAATATCAACGGTCCAACTGAATTTGAATAATTATGATTTGCATAAAGTATTAAAACATCTCTTAGTGCTAAAATAATTTGCATTATATGAATATGTTTCTATTAAAATAAGAGGTAATGATTATGATTGAAAAGTTAGTAATAAAATTAGGATAAGAATGAATGAATGATCGAACGAGTTGAAAAAGAAGTGGCATGGCACGAAATTAAGCAAAAGCAAGTTGTTCACTTAGCTTTCTGTCCTCTTTACATTCTTCAATTCTTTCATTGTCAAAACTACTATTGCTTCTTCAAATAATGACTTCTCGCTTCCTTCCTTGGACCGACTGTTTTGGTAAATATTCTACATGGCATTTTTTTTTTAATTGGATTTTTCTGCAATTCCAAACTATTCAAATTACAGAACGGCCCACCTTTCTCCTCGTTAATGGAGTTTTTGTTCTTGTTCTATGTAGTGATGAGGCAGAGCATCCCCAAATCCCAAGTACTAGATAATTAAGTTGGTATATAAGAATCAAAATTCATGCATTAACCTCACTTGGTGCTTCTGTGATTTTTGAACATTCTTCATTTTGACGATTTCTTAAATAATATGGGTCTTGCAAGCTCAAGCACCATATTAATTATGAGAAAAAAAAAAAAAACTTTATATACACGCATGTTTCAGGTCCAATTAACAAGCGACTTTCTATCTTTCTCACAAATCATGTGTTCCTTGTTTATAAATTAGTCAAGATCCTTTTTTTAAACGCGAGTTTTGAATACTTTTGCTAAATTACATTTATTTAATTAAATTTTTGTCGTTTTATGAGTAATATAATTAAGAAATTCATGTAAAAAGAATTTAATTTAAAAAAAAAAATTGAAATCTGTTGAAAGTAATCAAAATTCTTTCTCGATTCATGTTTAAAGAAATTACTATTGGTTACTTCTGCCTTAAATTTATTTGACATAAAGTTGTAAAATAACATATAAAATCTACAAGCATGCATATATTGGTTTGATTCACGATCAACATTGACTTTGAACTAATTAAAAGGATTCTAAAATCTATATACAATAAATATATGTATGCATATAAAATTTAAAATTTGACTTGGGAGTGTTTGGATTATATATTATGCCGTCAAAATCATCAAGATTGATCTTATCTTTTATTTAACAAGTGTGACGATTTGATAATTATTGCTTCAAAATGAATCACTACTTGTTATTGTAATCAAAATGGTGATTACAAAGCATAGCATGTTCATTTCGCATAAGCACGTAACACTTGCCTAAATGTAATCTACAGATTAATGAGACATTCAGCAAAGCAAGCCTTTGAATAATCTTCACATCAAAATTCTTCCTAATTTTAAAGTAACAAACGAGTTTAACAAATTATTCAAAGTGGCAGCGTGAGGTTATGCTCTGGGAAGTTTATGCACTAGCTAGTTTTAATTTCTTCATGGGAAGAATATATTCCGCCTCCAATTAAATCAAAACAGAATAGAATATGCATGCAAACCCTAGCTTACAATAAATTATATATTGCGAAAGCTCGTCGTAAAGGCCACGAAAGCAAGTGGAAGCTTACTACACACATATATTATTTACGGACGAAATAATAGAGAAGAAAGGTGGTCTTACATTATATATATATGTTTGTGAAAGAAACCAGTCATCTTAATTAAAAGAGATGAAATTTTTTTATCATTACATAATGTATTATTATGATAACGAATAAAAGAAAAGAGTGGCTGTTGTTTTTTTCCCTTCTCTTCTGGTTCTGGTCACTTTGCGATTCTTATCTAAAGTCAGCAGAATTTCTCGTCTTTTTAGCTATAATTATTAAGCTAGGTCGCCGAATTCTCAAAAGAATGTGCGTAATGATGACTATGTAAAGTAAGTCGTCCAATCATACATATAATGTTTGTGCATGCTTACTCATTATCATTGGTGTTAATATTATATATCTCTAAACGTCAGTGCTTGAACACTATATAGTTTAGTTATAGGCATCAGGATATTAGCAGTTTTATGTAAATTGAAGTTTCTTTTTCTTTTTTTTTTTTTTTGACAAAAACATACGTGTTTATGGATCAAATTAATAATTGTTAATAGTTTACTACAACTATAATGAATGATAATATGCGCGCATTCAATTATTTGAAGATATATTCGAAAGTAGGACAAACAATTTTAATTATTGATGTCAAAATCAACATCAACTTTAATTTTCTTGTGATGCATGTGTAAATATTTATAAAAGAAAGAGAAAATAAAAAGTTGTTCTTATGTAAATATATACCTAGCTCTTTTTATTAAAGTATTGCATTTAATTTTACTGTTATAAGAAATATAAAAATAATGCATCATCATCAAACTAGAAATTTAGTAAGATACATACATATATATATATATATATTATTTTGAAAACAAAGTTAACTAAGATTACGTAAAAATTTCTCTGCCCTAAAATACATCAATCTTTTATGGCCTTATAAGCGAGATCTTCTTTCACCAATTGTGGTCCAAGTGGTGCTACTGGCAACCCAAAAACATAACCCCCATATCTTAAGAGGGACCATAATAATTATCGGATATTCTTCAAAAGACTAAAACAAAACCAACCCCGACACGTCATAATAATTCACAATTCAAGAGTCACACTTCTTAACTGCTTTCAACTCACGCTTTATCAGTTTTTTTTTTTTCCCTCTATGTTTCTCCCTTTTGTATTTTTTTCTTCACTATTCTCAATAACTTAAGTACTATTCTATTTATTGATATTAAGGTATAGAAAATCAGTTTGACTGCAATTATAGATTAAAATTCTAATTATAATTATTCACATCAAAGAAGGATGACTGGTAATGTAAACAGAGCTGGAATGAACCAGATAGTGATATTTTTGTCATGTATCCACTAAGCTTTTTGATACTCATACATGTAAATATTCATTAAATTTTTTTTTAATTAATATCAAATCCACTCTATGCTTCTTCAAATTTTATAGGATAAATTCGCTTATCTTTGATAATAATAAAAATATATATTTAATTTGATAAAGAAGTAATAAAATATATTACCAACTCAACTAAACAATACAAATATATAATATAATCTGAATTACGTATACATAAAATATTTCATAATTAATCATAAAGTACAAAATGTCCACACTTTTACATATACCATCCATAAAAAGAAAGAAGAAATTTCATCCTTAAAAAAAATCTCATCAAATAAATATCACTATGAATATATATATATATATATATATATGTCTATGTATGTATGTATGTATG
>JAXCLQ010068329.1:0-14669 GCA_035584115.1 Cedrela odorata
GTCGATATTAGCTGTTTTATGACCGTACGAGTTCAGAGGAAGAATCTACAAAAAGATGCCGTGCCGTGCGGATGGCAAATTTATCGCATATCCGTTGGTACCCAACTTAAGGCCACGGGTTTAATTTTTTTAAATTAAATAATTTTGTACTGGCTTGAAAATAAAAATTCATTAGTACTAGATTAAATATTTATTATTATTTAATTTTTAAAAAATTAAATAAATTTGTAACGTGTTTTTAGTATTGATTTCAAGAAACATACTCATAATAGTTTAATTTCATATTGCTTCGACTGTATCAGTCAAAAATTTTCAATTATATGGGTACGTGTCAAATTTATTTTGTCCAAATGAAGGCTTTATGTTCTTATTGTATAGTTTATGTACTAATGTGTGTACACGAATTTGTAAGCAATGAATTAACTTTGAATTTTGTGTGAAAGTGAAATAGAGGAGTATAAATATATTTTCTTATTGATTGAATTCTTTTGCTCGGAATAATATATACATTGTAGATTTACTATAATTTTTTTTTTTTGTTAAAACTATGTTACTGTCATTTCTTTTAATAAAATCATCAAAATTTTAATAAGATAATTAATTTCAAACTAACATGATTTTCATGTCTACACGGATGTGCGAGAGAATTTATTTATTCAATTTGATCAAACCGATATTCGTACAAGTTTGATAATAATTAAAAAGATTTAAAATTATTTGATAATAAAATGTTAAGCTCGTAACAATTTTTTTTAAAAAATATATATTTATTTAATGGTATTTATTTCAAACTAGCACGTTTCCATCCCATGCGCAAGGGATTAAATCTCTTTAGGTTTTGTTTTTGGGCCGGCTTTTAAAAGTGAAAATGGGCATTGCGAATTCAGTACTGCCTAGCTCATTAATAGAAGAGTACATAAAATTCGTCTGGTAGCTTAACTTTAAGCTGTTATAAGTTGTCTTGGATTACAAGTTGTTAATTCATCAATTACAAAATTAGAAAAGATTTCTTAAAATAATTAAATATTCCTTTTTAGTTATTCTTCAAATTACCCTTGATTTTCCAATATATTCTCATAAATCTCTGTTGTTTTTTCGTGCAATTCAGTCTCCTTTACTTTCTGCATCTCCTTGGCATGGATTTCAAAGTTAAATCGAAGCATTCACATCTTTCCTCGAAGCATTTTTTGGACATGGCTGCAATGATTGATGGGTACTCGTACTAAAAGAACTTTTAAATTAGTTTACTTTCTTGTGATTTGACAGCAAAATTAACGTAAAGGGTTTTATGGCATGATTCGGTTTGGCTAGCTTTTTTTTTTTTGGCCTGGCTTGATACAGTTTACAGCGCACCTGTAATGGCCCATTCACCGAGGTTTACATAAAATTCGCCGTTTTTAAAGTTATTAAGTTTTGTCTTGGACTGTAGTTGTCCCATCAACGAGTCAATTAATAAAACGACCCCATATAGCGTTTTATCGACATAGCGAATTTTTTTTGTCACTTCAAGAGTCTGGAAGACCTTTTGTAACAATAAAATTGCTCACTTAATTCAACCACGAAGTTCAGTTGCAATGTTTGAACAATTATTTTCTGAATACAAGACAATTCCCTTCAACAAATTCTAAATTAACCAGCTCCCCACCCACCTTCAACAAGAATCTAAATTAACCCCATGACACGGATTCTTCTGATGTGCAACATCTACAGAGGAAGTTTCTCCCTTAGGAGAGGTGTCGTAAGTCGCCTCTTTTTACCCATCCGTCCAAGTAAGATAATGGAATCACTTTATTTTATAAGCAATAAGCCTTTCGCTACAGCTACAGCTCCGGAGCTGCCAACTATAAAATATTACACATACCTATACCTATTAGTTAACGGACGACATATGATTCAACCGGCTGACAAAAAACGGTAGGATTCATCAAAGGACGAGGAGATTAGTGGTCCAGCAATGACTCCAAGGAAAGATCTTTAAACGAAAGACATGCTAAAACATCATTCATCATAGTTTGTTTTTCTCCACACGTAGTGGTAATTTATGGAGCTAGGAGTTTTGGTATTAATCAGCTTCAATGTTTAACAATGATTAACAAAATTAGAAAAATAACAAAAAATAAATAATAAAAAAGGCATCAAATATCTTCTTCTCAATTTCCATCCCGAAAACACCTCACAAAACTCATCTTCTTGCCGAAAATTGATGACAAAGAAGAAGAGATGCGATGTCATTTTTTTATTACCTTCGTGATTTAAACAGAGAAGAACACATTTGTTCCACTTTCTCGAATAAATTAATGCTCAAACTCGTGATTTCGCTCTAACATCTGTGTGTCATTCCACTTGTCAAATAAGTATGGCTCGTGTAAGATTATTTCTAGGCGACGACGGTCAGTCATCAAGGTCAACGCTCTCTCTCTCTCCTTAATTTTGCTTTAAAAAAGCAGAAAACAAGTCACCAATGGTAGATTGAATACTTATTTAATACTTCCGAAAAATGCACACCCGCAATGAATAGCGTAAATAAAAGGGTTTGTAGATGGATTTAAACAGAGGAGAACACATTTGATCCAATTTCTAGAGTAAATTAATGCTAAAACTCGCGTTTTGGCTCTAACATCTGTGTGTCATTCCACGTGTCAAATAAGTATGGCTCGTGTAAGATTATTTCCAGGCGACGACAACGCTCTCTCTCTCTCTCCCTAATTTTGCTTTAAAAAAGCAGAAAACAGCTCACCAATGCTAGATTGAATACTCATTCAATACTTCCGAAAAATGCATCCCCGCAATGAACAGTGTAAATAAAAGGGGATGTAAATTGATTTAAACAGAGGAGAACATATTTGATCCACTTTCTCGAGTAAATTAATGCTAAAACTCGCGTTTTGGCTCTAACATCTGTGTGTCGTTCCACGTGTCAAATGAGTATGGCTCGTGTACAATCTTCTATTACTATCTCCAATCACAATATCAATAAAAGAAAGATAAAATCGATCTCATTTCTATGAGAAAACGGTCCCTGCTTAAGGGAAACCCAATCTGTCCGGAGACTCCAACAAACAAGTCAATGGAAAACATAACCACTGTTCTGTCATCCGCAACATTCAACACTTAATTTTGCTTTATAAATTAGTTTCAGAAAACAGAAAACAATCCAGGAGACAAACCGAAATGGCCTTTAGTGGAGGGATGTTTTCTTCATTTTTCTTCTCGTTTTCAAGTTGGATTTCTTACGTTGTTATGTACATGACAATAACCAGACCTAAATCTGTCTTTGAGGTCTATTGGTTGGACATAACCATACTCGGTCATGCTGGGGCTCTTTGTTTTTTGTATTTTCTCCATAAATTTGTTGCCAAATTTATGCCAAGGTGGATGAAACCATATTTGTTTGCGGCTCTATTTGCAGGCTTATCAGAACTTCTAACAAGGCTATTAGCTAAGGGCCATATGAAGGGGGAGCTGGTCTTTGGATTGTATGCTTCCAGCTTAATTTTACACTTGAAGGAATTCAGCTTAAATTCGGAGAGGGAAGGGGAGCAATTTATAAAGATCATTGAAGCACTATGTTCACAGTTGATGGGCTCAGGTTTTAAAAGCATCTTAGATGGAGATTTGTTGGCAACAGCTTCATATGGTGTTCCTCTGGCCGTTGCTTCGTTTACAATTGTTGATCATTGGAGAGATGTGTTCTTGACATGGTTAAATCTGTGACATTTGGCTTCCATAATCTACAATCTGCTTCATGCTGGTGGTTGGGTTTCCCAGAGGTAAGATTGGATAGGTACCCGTAATATGTGTTTGTTTCTCATCTTAGTATTTTTTTTCTTTTTCTTTTTCTTTGCACCAATATCAGAGATTTTGTTAATTGTTATATGTACTCTTTTTGAGATTTAAGTTGATATTACGTACCCGTAATACGTGTTTGTTGTATCATCTTAGTATTTTTTTTTTCTTTTTCTTTTCACCAATATCAGATATTTTGTTAATTGTTATATGTACTCTTTTTGAGATTTATGTATTCTATTATCCAATGCCAAAATACATATACATATATGTATATGTATATATATATATATATGGTTTATGTATGTATATATATGTGCGTGTAAATGCACGTCTAATGACCACCCACGTTAAGTTTGCGATTACAAAATGACAATTCAGACGCCAGTTCAAACCAATAAGATTTTGGTTCTCGTACACACGAAATTTGAGCACAAAACCCTAGTTTAGGCCAACATGGAGCAGCCTTCTACATCACAAGAATCCAAACCAAACTCCAAGCATCTCATCTACTAGAATAAATGCAAGTAAACCAATATATTAAGAAATTATTATAATTAAAATCCTAATTACAAGCTAAAGTAGAGATTTAGCTCTCATTTTCTTTCTTAAATCTTACTTTCTTATATTATGCGTGTATATATATATATATATATGATTCCATTAAGGTTTTTAGATACAGTTTGATATTGTAATATATAATAAAATCCATCTTAAAATTTAAACGACATTATAGTAATTAAACTTGACAATTATAATAATAATAATAAAATTATCAGTTGGCGTGCATATACACCAATATTAAAACTGTATCAAAATTAGTTACCAATGCCATGAGATTTATTTATTTTTAGAAACAAGTCACGAAAAAATTATGTTCACGCGCTCTAAGGCATTGAACTTCGCTTTCGTTCTCATTTTATATATCAGATCAAAAAGACTTTTGTGTCTCGAACTTTCCCATATAAAAATTAAACAAATAAAGCACAATCAAAATGTCAAAGATGTAGAACTGAGCGAGCTGGACAAAACAGCTTTGACAAAAACAGAATGTCAACCACACTCGATAGATCCTCGCATGTGAATTTGACAGAGGAATTATTAGTTTTTTTTTTTTTTTTTTTTTTGTGGTGTTAAATTTTCATTATCTCAAGTTACCTTTGTGATCCTTACATGTTTTACAATACTAATCTTGCTATCATTCTGGAATACACTGTAGGATAAGTCCTTCAATTATTCCAAGAGGTAACTTGGAAACAAAATTCTTCTCTTTTTTTGTTTTAATAATTAATAAAATTATTTTTCTTTTTCTTTTTTTATATTATTTCATAATCAAGATCAAAAGAACATTATTTTTAAGTCGTATCACTATTATTTTATAAGAATATTAAGTTGTTTATATATATATATATATATGTATTTATCTTAGTTCTAATTTTTTTATGGTTACTGCTCAACAAATAATAAAAAATCATTTTATTTTTTTTATTTTAATGATAAAAATAAATATTTTTAATGTGAGAAATATTCTTCTTCATTATTAATTATTGTAAAGATAAAAAAGTAATTAATCCGATAATACTCAATACATATTTCATTATTTTCATAATGCAAAAAGAAATTTACAATTTCATATTTTTAATTAATATTATTAATTGAATTATTTGATAAGTTTTTTATAATCTTTACTATAATTTATTACTTTTACCATATCACTTAATAATATTTAAAAATATAATACTATTAATTATTGAATAATAATAAAAACACAAACCTTTTGTATAAACTTACCCGCTATGATAATATTAATCGAAGGATAATATAACATTAAGATTTGTGATTATGATATTATGTCCAATTTAGCTTGGCAGACAAATGAATTTCTCACTTATTTGTCATACTTCTTTTTCCTGCATTATTGATGATCTCCGTCTTCTGATACAGAATATCTGGTACTGCCTTTACAAAACTGTAAATGTACTAGAAGCACCAGTAAAGTATTCATTCGGAGAGTCTTTTGTTTTCTTAGACGAACCGAAATGCCCTAGCCTGTAAACTCCAGGGCTAGTCTCCTTTGGCACTTCCCATTCAATAGTTGCCAAGCTATACAAACTTGTGTTGTCCAATTTTCACTTGAAATTCAAGTAGATATCATCGTCATCGTAGACAGGAATCCACCGCTTCCCTTGAAGTATTTCTACCACTGCAAAAGTTCCTTCCGTTAATAGATCATATCTAGGGTTAGCACTCCAAAATGTAGCACTTGTTTTTTTTTTTATTATATGTAAATGAGCCACTCTTCGGTTTAGTGATATCTTGCTTTATGTCTCCGAAATTTTTCCCTGGAGGTGGTGAATCTCCAAAAGGGTCAATTAAAAGGCTGAGTTGTACGGAGTAAAGATACGGCGGTGACGGCCCTTTTGTAATCTTTTCTCCTTTTGCCATTGCTTTTGCTAATTTACTGAATTCTTGGATGTATGCTGATAATGTATGAAGGCCTTAAGAGTGTTGAAGCAGTCTGCACATATCATTATCTGTTAGCAAGACAATTTAAAAATTCTGTCATCAAATCCTTGAAGTTAGTATTTATATAATGGGCAGAAAGTCCAAGTAGTACCTCATATCGTTGATGTTTGTATTCTTCGAAAGTGGCATTGTATTGTGAATAAGTATTTGTAAGTCCTGCTATTACAATGTGGGTCTCATTACATATCAAATTCCCCATTTCGATTGGTTATCAGTGTTTCCTTAACTGCTTCTCTTAATCTTCGACCTGCCATTGTTGTGAACTCTGTGATCTTCAAAAGTTAGAAAATGCTCCATGCCAAAAAATTGTAAGTGAAAAAACAATTACAATGCAAATTAATAACGTTAGTTGTTAGAAATTTATCTACAAATTAAATTCGATTGAGGAAAACAAACCTCCCGGTACAGCAAGTATGATCAGTTTGCCCAACCTCAGCATTTGAATCGGAAGAACTGCTGGCTACATTGATATCAGAAATATGATAAATTAGAAATTCTTCAATGCTTCTAAGAAAAAAAATGCCCCCTTGAAGGTAAAACTTAACAGTGATATTATATATTTATTGGATTCATAGCATGATAGCGGATTTACATTGAATTGCCAAATTTTTTAGTGTTGTAAAGTAGAACATGAACATCTTATCCTTATAATATTTGGCTGATATATTGCCGTAAAATTTCTTTGTAAGTTATAATGCAAATGTTTCTGGCTAATAAAACTTCTTGTTAGCAACAATTCATGCAATTCCAAAATTCAGTACGTACCGCCCATGCATAAGGTTCAAACATTTCGCCAGAGGACAGCAGAACAGCCTTAGGCTTTTGGCATTCCTCCTGATATTGACTTGGCTTTTTCAGTACGTCTCTCAGCTCTTTCCACGACTCATTGATCTAAAAACACCAGACACAAAATCTTATAATATTGGCTTTTTCAGTATAAATATTTTTTTGTTATTTAATTTTTTTAAAATTAAATAATTGTTGTAATGTTTTTATTGTTGATTTCGAGAAATTAATATGATAATTGTCAACTCTATACAGTACACAATACACGTATAATAGTTTAATTTCATGTTATTTCGGTTATATCAGTTGAAATTTCTCAATTCTATGCGTAAGTGACAATTTTATTTTATCGATACGAAGGATTTATGTTCTTATTGTATAGTTTATATATTAATGTGAGTGCAAGAGTTTGTAAACAATGAATTAACTGTTGTATTTTGTATGAAAGTGAAATAGACGAGTATAAATATATTTTCTTATTGATTGAATTCTTTTGCGCAGAATAATAAATACATTGTAGGTTTACTAGCTACAATTTTTTTTTTTTTTTTGTTAAAACTATGTCATGGTCAGTTTTTTTTTAATAAAATGATCAAAATTTTAAGTAAGTTAATTCATTTCAAATTAATACTGTTTTAATTCATTTCAAATTAGTACTGTTTTCATCCCTATACGAATGTTTTCATCCCTATACGAATGTGCGAGAGAAATTTTCTACCCAACCCGACCTAGTGGATATTCATATGAGTTTGATAATAATTAGATATTTATTAAAATTATTTAATAATAAACAGTCAAACTCGCAATAAATTTTTTAAAAATTATTTATTTAATGATATTCATTTTAAAATAGCACGGTTTCCATCCCATGTGCGAAGGAATACATCTCATGGTTTTGTTCTTTGGGCCGGTTTTTAAGAGTGAAGATGGGCATTTGGAATTCAGTACAGCCTAGGCCCGTTAATAGAAGAGTACATGAAATTCGTCAGGTAGCTAACTTTAAACTGTTAAAAGTTTTGTCTTGGATTTCAAGTTGTTCCATCGTCAATTTAGTTTCCTTTACATTCTGCATCTACTTGGCATGGATTTCATAGGTAATTCGAAGCATTCACGTCTTTCCTCGAAGCTTTTTTTGGACGTGGCTGCAATGTATAGATGGGTACTCATACTAAAAATACTTTTAAATTGGCTTAATTTCTTGTGAATTAGACAGAGGAAAAGTTCTGTAAATGGTTTTAGTCGGGCTTGCATTTCTGGGCTTTGCCACTTCTACTCTTTCCACTGAATGCAAGGTTATTCTTGCAGTTTCCTTTGTGATGCTTACATGTTGTACAATATTAATCTTGTTATCACTCTGGGGAAAAGTACTTTAATTATTTCCAAGAGGTAACTTGGAAACAAAATTCTTATATTATTTTGTTAACAATAATAGAAAATAAATATTAATTTTGTTTGATATATTTACTCTCCTTTCTCGTGGCTGCACTCATTCGTGAAGAGTACAAGAAGACAATTCCGATTTTTGGCATCTCTTATGGATTTATTCATTACACGTAACTTGCTTTTCACCTGGTGCGGGTGGTAGCAGTGTGGGTGCGATTGAATTTGAGTCGATTTGAGAGTATGCAAGAGCAAAACCATGATAAATAAAAGGAAATGAAATCTTTATAAATATAGGAAGACATTAAACCGACCTTAGTTGCGGAAAATGTGAAATGAAATTAGAGAGTGAAGATGAGAACACGAGGACGATTTGAGATTTCTCTTGTAGTGTAGAAAGTCTGGCTTGGGTGTTATCCAATGCCTTTTGGGAGTAAGAAAGGAAGTCTTCGTTGGTCTGTAGCACACGAGGCTCGCTAGCTGAATCGGGTCAAGCCGATATTAGTGTTTTATGACTGTACGATTTCAGAGGAAGAATTTAGAAAAAGAAGCCGTGCCGTTCGGATGGCATGGGTGTAGGGTTGACAATTTTAACACAAATCCGTTGATACCCTAACTAAGGGTACAAGTTTAGTAATCATGCTAATGGTTTGAAGTAAAAAAATAAAAATTTATTACGAATTCAATATCATTTTGAGTATGATTAAATATTTATAAATATTTAATTATTATTATTATATATATTTAGTAATATAAATATTTTGATGCTAAAATCTATTTAATTGAGCTATATTTTATGGTATGATTTAGAGAAACCGATATCATGTTTGTCTAGGTTGATACAGTACACACTCATGTAATGGCCCATTTAACGAGGTGTACACAAAATTCGTCGGTTTTAAAGTATTCTATCTTCGGATTTTAAAGTTATAAGTTGTCTTGCAATGTTTGAACAATTATTTTCTGAATACAGGACAATTCCCTTCAACATGAATCTAAATTAACCTGTTTCCCGCCATGACACGGATTCTTCTGATGTGCAACATTTACGGAGGAAATTTCTCCCTTAGGAGAGGCGTCGTAAATCGCCTCTTTTTACCCACCCGTCCAAGTAAGTCTTTTGCTAGAGCTCCGGAGCTGCCAGCTATAAAATACTACATCTACCTATACCTATTAGTTAACGGACGACATATGATTCAACTGACTGACCGAAAAGATAGAATTCATAGAAGGACGAAGAGATTAGTGGTCCAGCAATAACTCCAAGTAAAGAACTTTAAACAAAAGACACGCAAAAACTTCATTCATCAAAGTTTGTTTTTCTCCACACGTAGTGGTAATTTATTGAGTGAGGAGTTTTGGTATGTTAGCAACTTCATTAATAAAAATAGTAAAATAACTAAAATAATTTTATTTTTTAAAAAATAAATAATAATAATGAAAAATACTTCAAATCTCTTCTTCTCAATTTCCAATCCCAAAGCACCTTACAAAACTCATTTTCTTGATGAAGAAGTTGGATGAAAATTGATGACAAAGAAGAAGAAATTATCTTAGTGATTTGACAGACCAATTCTCCTATTACTATCACTATCACATCATTATCAACAAAAAATAAGATAAAATTGATCTCATTTCTCGGCGAAAACAGCCAGTCCAAGGACAATGCTCTCTCTTCCTAATTTTGCTTTGAAAAAGTAGAAAACATGTCACCGGAAACTCTACCATAACCAACGCTCTGTCGTCCACACCATTCAACATTTAATTTTGCTTTATGAATCAGTTTCAGAAAACAGAAAACAATCCAGGAGAAGAACCGAAATGGCTTTTAGTGGATGGATGTTTTCTTCATTTTTCTTCTCGTTCTCAAGTTGGATTTGTTACGTTATAATGTACATGACAATAACCAGACCTAAACCTGTCTTTGAGGTCTATTGGTTAGACATAACAATACTCGGTCATGCTGGCGCTCTTTGTTTTTTGTGTTTTCTCCATAAATTTGTTGCCAAATTTATGCCAAGGTGGATGAAACCATATTTGTTTGCGGCTCTATTAGCAGGCTTATCAGAACTTCTAACAAGGCTATTAGCTAAGGGTCATATGAAGGGGGAGCTTGTCTTTGGATTGTATGCTTCCAGCTTAATTTTACACTTGAAGGAATTCAGCTTAAATTCGGAGAGGGAAGGGGAGCGATTTATGAAGATCATTGAAGCACTATGTTCACAGTTGATGGGATCAGGTTTTAACAGCCTCTTAGATGGAGATTTGTTGGCAACAGCTTCATATGGTGTTCCTCTGGCCGTGGCTTCGTTTACAATTGTTGATCATTGGAGAAATGTGTTCTTGTCATGGTTAAGTCTGTGACAGTTGGCTTCCATAATCTACAATCTGCTTCATGCTGCTGGTTGGGTTGCCCAGAGGTAAGATTAGATTGGTACCCGTAATATGTGTTTGTTGTATCATCTTAGTTTTTTTTTTCTTTTTCTTTGCACCAATATCAGAGATTTTGTTAATTGTTATGTGTCATATGTACTATTTTTGAGATTTATGTTTATATTCTATTATAAAATGCCAATATATATATATATATATATGATGATTCCATTAACGTTTTTAGATACAGTTTGATATTGTAATATCTAACAAAATCCATCTTAAAATTTAAACGACATTAGAGTAATTAAACTTGACAATAGTAATTATAATAATAAAATTACCTGTTGGCATTTCTTATTATACATGCAAAAATTATATTCACGTGCTCTAATGCAGTGAGGACGGCACGTTCGTTCTTATCAAACGAGAAAGAATTTTGTGTCTGGAACTTTAAGGTATGAATAGTTATCAAACGAGAAAGGATTTAGTGTCTTGAACTTTAAGATATGAATAGTTATCAAATGAGAAAGAAAATTGTGTCTCATGCTTCAAGATATGAATAGTTATCAGTTGAGCAGAATCAAAATGCCAAAAGATTCAAAGCTAAGGTGGGCCATTGGAGTTTTTTTCTTATTCGCGTCTTGTCCAGTGTGGCATGCTCACTGACAGGATGCCAGCCACACTCGATAGATCCTTGCATGTGAATTTAACAGCGGAATTATTAGTTTTTTTTTTTTTTTTTGGGGGTTAAATTTTCATTATCTTAAGTCACCTTTGTGATCCGTATGTATTTTACAATATTAATCTAGCTATCACTCTGGAAGACACTGTAGGACAAGTACTTCAATTATTTCCAAGAAGTAACTTGGAAACAAAATTATTATTATTTTTTTGGTTAATAATTAAAAAAATTATTTTTCTTTTTCTTTTTTACTTTATTTCATAATCAGGATCAAAAGAATATTATTTTTAAATCGTATAACTGTGATTTCATACGAATATTAATTTGTTTATATATATGTATATATATATATATATATGTATGTATCTTAGTTCTATTTATTTTTTTAAGGTTACAGTTCAACAAATAATAAAAAATTATTTTATTTAATATCTAATTATTTAATGGTAAAAAAAATTTACAGTGAAAAATATTCTTCTTCATTATTAATTATTGTAAAGATAAAAGAGTAATTAATTTGAGAATACTCAATATATGTTTCATTATTTTTTCATGAAAAAAAATAATTTAAAATCTTCATATTTGTAATTAATATTATTAATTGAATTATATGATAATTTTTTTTTTATAATCTTTACTATAATTTATTACTTTTACGATATCACTTAGTAACATTTAAAAATAGAATACAATTAATTATTGAATAATAATAAAAACACAACCCCTTTGTATAAACTTACCCGCGATGATAATATCAATCGAAGGAAAATATAACATTAAGATTTGTGATTATGATATTATGTCCAATTTAGTTTGGCATCTTGGTTTATCTCCCTTTGTAAATGAGCCACTCTTCGGTTTAGTGACATCTTGCTTTATGTCTCCGAATTTTTTCCCTCGAGGAGGTGAATCTCCAGAAGGGTCAATTGAAAGGCTGAGTCGTAGAGAGTAAAGATCCGGAGGTGACGGCCCCTTTGTAATCTTCTCTCCTTTTGCCATTGCTTTTGCTAATTTACTGAATTCTTGGATGTATGCTGATAATGTATGGAGGCCATAGAGTGTTGAAGCATCCTGCACATAACATTATCTGTTAGCAAGACAATTTAAAAATTCTGTCATCAAATCCTAGAATTTATTATTTATATAATGGGCAGAAAGTCCAAGTAGTACCTCGTATCGTTGACGTTTGTATTCTTCAAAAGTGGCAATGTATTGTGAATAAGTATTCGTAAGTCCTGCTATTACATTGTGGGTCTCATTATCAAATTCTCCATTTCCATTGGTTATCAGAGTTTCCTTAACTGCCTCTCTTAATATTCGACCTGCCATTGTTGTGAACTCTGCGATCTTCAAAGTTAGAGAATGCTCCATGCCAAAAAATTGTTAGTGAAATATGATTCGATTGAGGAAAACAAACCTACCGATACATCAAGTATGATAAGTTTGTCCAACCTCAGCATTTGAATCGGAAGAACTGCTGGCTGCATTGATATCAGAAATATGGTAAATTAGAAATTCTTCAATGTTTCTGCGAATAAAAAAGCCCCCTTGAAGGTAAAACTTAACAGTGATATTATATACTCATTGGATTCATAGCATGATAGCGGATTTACATTGAATTGCCAAACTTTTAATGTTGCAAAGTAGAACATGAACATCTTATCCTTATAATATTTGGCTGATATGTAGCCATAAATTTTCTTTATAAGTTATAATGCAAATGTTTCTAGCTAATAAAACTTCTTGTTGGCAATAATTCATGCAATTCCAAAATTCAGTACGTACCGCCCGTGCATAAGGTTCAAACATTTCGCCAGAGGACAGCAGAACAATCTTAGGCTTTTGGCATTCCTCCTGATATTGACTCAGGTTTCTCAGTACGTCTCTCAGCTTTTTCCACAACTCATTGATCTAAAAATGATTAAGAAAATTTGGTCAATGAATATATAAAATCACTATTAAATTAATCGTTTTTGCAAAACCTTACCCTGATACCACTTTGGAATTTGATTATGTCATCTTAATACTAGTGAGTACACAATTAGAGATGCCAAAAAACGAAAGCAGAATGTATCTTTTAAGAATTCAATAAAAATGTTTAGTTTCTCTCTATATAATACTAAGCTTTATAACATTTTTTTGATGCATTCTTCACTATATTTTTTTATTTATTTATAAACTACAAAATAAAAATTTGTCCTTTATAGTTATATGATTTTATATGAGTACAATTGTTCATTGAACAATCGTATCATTTCCTTTTTTGTTGAACCATTGCACCATTTTTACGTGTCACTGTCACTTAAATCATGCATAGCAACCTCAACCAAGGGATGTTATTAATTATAATTTCATGCATGCTCTAATGTATGTCAACTCTACTCTGGATGGAAAAATATGCATGTTATTTAATACTATATTATTAATTTTCAACAAATAATAAATAAATATGAAAATTTATTTTGTTTAATATCTCATTATTTTAATGGTAAAATAAATATTTTTACAGAGTAAAATATTCTTCTTCATTGTTAATTATTGTAAAGATAAAAAAAGTAATTAATTTGAGAATATTCAATATATGTTTCATTATTTTCATAAAACAAAAAAAAAATTACAATCTTAATATTTGCAATTAATATTATTAATTGAATTATGTGATAAGTTTTTTTTTTGTTTTGTTTTTTATTATCTTTACAATAATTTATTACTTTTAAGACATCGCTTAATAATATTTAAAAATATAATACTATTAATTATTGAATAATAATAAAAACACAAACTCTTTGTATAAACTTACCCGCTTTGATAATATTAATCGAAGGATAATATAATATTAAGATTTGTGATCATGATATCATGTCCAATTTTTCTTGGCAGACAAATGAATTTCTCACTTATTTGTCACATTTCTTTTTCCAGCATTATATATAATCTCCGTCTTCTGATACAGAATATCTGGTACTGCCTTTACGAAACTGTAAATGTACTAGAAGCACCAGTGAAGTATTCATTCGGAGAGTCTTTTGTTTTCTTAGATGAACCGAAATGCCTTAGCCTGTAAACTCCAGGGCTAGTCTCCTTTGGCACTTCCCATTCAATAGTTGCCAAGCTATACAAACTTGTGTTGTCC
>JAXCLQ010068340.1:0-14668 GCA_035584115.1 Cedrela odorata
TAATAAAATAAGCATATATTTCTCAAATGGTCTACAGTTTTGATTTTTTATGTTCCTTTTACACGATCAATACATGGCCAGTCGAAACTATCGCTTTTTCTACGTGGAGTCTTGTCACGAAGATCTTTGTCGAATTAATCATTTTTATATTAATATGCATAATAAACAACTTTTAGGGTAAGGCAGCTATACGTGCTCTTTCTTAACTTATATATTTAACTTCCCAATAATATTTATGTTGATATCAATATTATATTACTTGACACGTTATTTACGCTTATTTTTTCTCTTATAATGTTAATCAATAAATTATCACATCAGTTAAGATATAAAATATTCGTAAATAAAATTTTTACATTAATTTAAACATTAATAGTTCATGTTAATTAATGGTATCCTATGATACTATAAGGTAAAAGAAGATAAAAATAAGTTTGAATAAAAATGTATAATTTATCTATATTTGTATAATTAGAATTAGTGTATTGTTGTGTAATGAAATTGGTTCCCATGCTTCCATGTTTGGGTACAAAAAAGAAGAGTTATATATAAATAATTACTCATTTAAAAAAAATTGTAATAAATTTATCTTGCTTACCATAAAAAAGCAAAAATTGTAATAAATTATTTTATACTTTAAGAGTTTTTTTATTGTTAGTATTCTAATTTTAACTGTCTATCAAGACTTTAAAAGTAAAAAATTATGCTATAGTCTTAAAAAATTGTGGTCAATATGAACAATTTTTACTTTCAACTCATTTAAATATTTATAAATAAGTTTATTATTTATGATTATTTTAAATTGATTTTTCAGTATAGTTTTTTGTAGTCATGATATGGTATAGTTGCATATACCATGTATATACCCTGCATTCTTCTATTTTTTTTTTAAAATTCTTTCATTGTAATATTTAATTTTTCTGTTTTTACACTTTGATTTTTTGTTATAATTCTCAAAATTTTATTATATTTTTCATAAATTAAAAATTATAATGAAAAATTTGAGAATTATAACAAAAGAGTTTAAAATTATAACAAAAATATAGAAAAAAAATTGAAAAATTGTGCGGGAAATGATACATGCATCTATATCATAGCTCGCCCTATTTTTCAACTGTTGATGTCGATAGACAGCTGGATATTTCTTCAAAGAGTTGAGAAGCTAGTTGTAAGGTCATTGTTGTGATGGTAGAACACAACGATGAACTTTGACCTCCATGTACTTTCCATTATTATTCATGCATGGATTCAACCCTACTTTAGCTCAAGCAAATTATATCAATTACTAAAATCAAGATGAAAGCTTAGTGGCTGAACAAGTTTTAACTTTTTTTACTAGAAGAGATAAGAGAGAAAAGCTGCTTTTGAAAAAAAGCACTTGCATGGTTATGGGTTTGGCAATCATTTAAATACGACGAAGACATGATCTGATATGGTGGAACCCACTTCAGTGGTAGACTCTGGAATCTTAATCAATCAAATTATTCATCTTTGATATTGATGAAAAGAAATAATTTTTCAGTAATAATTATACATCTTTATTAAATATAAAGGCTGACACTCGTTCAACAATGGAGTCTCCGCAAATTATGATGGAAAAATTAAATAAAAAGGAATTTTAGTGAGTGCTCAGTGCTTAGAATTAGAACCCCAAAAGAAAAGGACAAGAAGTTAATTAAAAAAAAAATGCTTTAAATATTAGAGAGGAGACAACGTAAACCTTCAACCCAAAAATGTTTTTTTAAAAACAATGCCAATTGTCATAAGCTCATAGAAAATTAATTTGAATTTCATACTCCCTTCCAACCCCACAAGTGTTTAGGCAATGCATGTCTTTTTCAGAAACTACCAAGAAATTAATCTGTGTTTGTCCTTTTTATCATTTTTTCTTTTTATGCATAATTGCATTTATATATTTGTTTGGTTGAGAGTACACGTTATATCTTTTATTTAATTAATAAATAATATAAAATAATTTGCTTTACCTTATTCGTTTTAATATATTTGTAGGATTTCTTGGGGCAGGTAGATGTCATATGCAATTTGCAATACTGTTTATCCCTCTTGACGGTTTATTTTTAATTGCTTTGTTCGTTTTTGTTTGTAAATTAATTAATTTTGTAACATTATAAAACTCTTATATATGTGTAAAATTGAATTAGATTAATTGGTTTGTCAAAATGATGTAATATGCTTTTCATACAATCACGATTGTAATCAATCGTTAGATTGTCCATTTTCAATTTTGAATAACATTGGGCTGAACGTATCATGAATAAGTCTCATGTAAACTTTATTTATAAAAACAATCATAATTTTAACTAAATGTAATGCAATGTTCATCCCTCCATTTTAAGGGTTGTATATAGTGAACGGTAGCTATGATTTAATATCAAAGTTGCCTCAATTCTACCGTACGTTAATTAGGTGATGTTGAGACACGAAAGAATTATCAAACTTGTATGTGTCGGATTTAAGCTGCTATTGCCACGTACTTCAGTTCTCTAAGTCTCAGCAAAATGTCTTGTCAAAAAGAAATTAATTAAAGAGTTAGATTTTAGAAGGTCTTGTTAATCCATCACATCACGAGAATCTTTTGTTTATTGTTAAATTATCTTATCTTATGTTAGCTCTGTGGGAAGAATTAGGTTGCTTTTCATTTGATCTTCTACATGTAGGCCATTGACGGCCAATTAAAATAATTATACACATTAATCATCTTCAATTACAGTTTGTAGCACTTCAAAATGATAATAATAATAATAATTGTTGGGAATGTAGTTGGGGACGTAAATAAAGTTTAATAGGTTGTGGGTCTAAAATAAAGTATTATAAGGAAAAAAAGAAGAGCATGAAGCTTGACTCGATCTAAGAAACACTATCTAAGAGATAACAAGGACTTCAGGTATAGTGAGGATCAAAATCTCTTGAGGTCAAATAAAAGACTTTAGGTCTTGAACTAATTCTAACCCTTCTTATCTATGAAGGTCTCAGGTACAGCATGACAGAGGTCTTAGATATATAACACAGTCTAATCTTACCTAAGGTGAATGAAGATGTTTCAAGTAAAGACTTTTAAAATCTCTTAACAGTTGTGTATCAATAAAGGATTCATTATCTTTCCAATTCCTTTCCAGATTATTTTATAATAAGGATCTTTAGCATGGTAGATGTATTCTGCAAGTAATATTTATTCCATAATAATGATCCATTAGCTGGTAGATGTTTTTTGCAAGAAGGGCTCAAGAACTCGCAAAATCTGGAAAGTTGATGTTTAAAAAGTAGAATCTTCACGATTCTTAGAATCATAATACAATTTGGATTGTTATTTCCAGATTCTATGAAATTCTATTAAATTTGAGAGATTTAAGACAACCTATGAAAGGAGCCCAATGGCAATCAGGTACGCATGATGAAACAACCTTAGAGCATACATACAATTTGTGATAGTCTTTCTCCTTTAGTTCTCTCTCTAAAAACATATTCACAAGTAAAATCATAACTTAAGTATCAGAGGGTTTTCGCCGGACCACAAGCTTTTTACTCCCTTTGTTCTTGTTGTGATTTCAGATTGAACAACATTTGATTAAGAGGAGAATATTGGTGTTGGTGCATTGAGTCCAAAGAAGGAATTATGCTACATTAACATCTAACACAATCTTTGGGAATCTGAACAAAAAGTCAAAAGCAGCTACAGCTAAAAAAAAATCATGGGGACTACGTGAACTTATGCAATTAGAAACTGAACATCAGTAAAGGAAAATTTCCATGATAATTCCCTTGAGGAGATAGTGACGATTAACCAAAACGATGATACTCGACCACCATCCTTAGAAGACCCAAATCACAATTCAGAGGCTTCATCTTCGCATCAAAATCCCTTCAACCCAAGAGTCACAGAAACTGCATGGTTGGTTAACAGACTGGCTGACAATGAAAAATAACATACAGAAAAAGATAGGCAAATCTAGACATTGGTTGGGAAAATTATGAAGATGAAAAGAATGTTTCAAGTCGGTTATCAAGAGTTAGGAACACCTATATCGGCAGAAGCCTTGGAAAGTAGAATCCCAAAGGCTCCATATACTAAGAATCACGAAATCAATTTATGACAAAATACCACTCGAAAAAGATACACATTTGTAGAGAAAGAAAAAGGGAAAGTTTTCAATTATCCATATAGAGAGTTGCAAAGGAAAAATACTACTTTTAGGTTCGTCAGTAAACCTGAACTAGAATCACAATATTCCCCAGATGATTTGGCAATCATTCGCAAGCGAGGGTCGGATAACAGTTTCTGTCCAGAAGACAAGAGAACATTCCTTAATCAAAAACGATGAAAGGAGAGAGAAGGTTCTCAACGAAGCCCATTTCAAAGGAGAAAATTCAAGGAACGCAATAACAGGAATGACAATTTGGAAGCTTGCATCAAAAAGTTGGAGAAAGAGTTAGAGGACCAGAAGAAAAGAGGACAAATGAGGATGACGAGTTAAAACCTCGTTTGTGATTGTATTCTAAATCCCCTTTTTCCTCAATCTTATTTTTCCTAAGAAGTTCATGATGCCTTAGATAAATTCCTTTATAGGAAAAACTAATCCATCCCTACATATGTATTTTTTTAGGAAAATGATGCTAATCCAAGGGCTAGATGAATCCTAGATGTGCTACTTATTCCTTTTAACATTAGAAAGACAGGCAAAAAAGTGGTTTACCAGCTTAACCTCTAGCAGTATCCATAGCTTCGAATAGTTATATGAGTTATTCATTAACGAGTTCAGAGGTGCGACAATTAGTCTTAAAACCTTTAGTTCGCTGCTGCTCCTCATAAAGCAAGAGGAATGAGAAAGTCTCAAAAACTTTGTTAAGAGATACCATGACGAAGTACTGAAATTGAGAGCTTATCATCACTCTTAGGCATTGAAAGGCCTTAGAAGAGGTCTACAAGTAGACTAAGGATGGTTTGCCATACGAAAATTGTCCGTCACTTCTTACAAAATTTCTCTGAGAAAGTTGTTTATCAAGATCAAAATTGAAGATCAGGTCACTCTCAAGCTAAAAGAAAAGAAGAAGTTGGGACCATTACCTCGCTATGAGATATGAAGCTAGAGGATGGATCCGAGAAGGAGGCGAGATGATAGGGGATATTTCTAAGATGACCATAGAAGGGTGGTTAGATATCTGACCAAACCAGAACGGGTAATAGAGAGGATGAGTTCCTCACAAAGGGATAACGTTTACCAAGAAGACTTGACGCGAGAAGAATAGATCAAATCCATGAAGAGAAAATCTTCACTCCTTTGAATGCACCTTTCTAACAAATTTTAGAAGAAATTAAAAGACGGCGAACCATACTGATGGAACCACAGCCTATAAAGACCAAGCCAAGCGAACATGCAAAGAACAAGTTCTATGAATTCCACCAAAGCACCGAGCACTTAATAGATGAGTGTTTTGGTCTCAGGAATCAAATCGAAATACTGATTTCAAAATAACTATTTACTAAATTTTATGGTGAATAGTAAGGAAGGGCTCGACATTCTTTTGCATGAGAAAGAATATAAAGATCAGACCCTGGTAATCTTAGGCGGAGTCACATTAGCGGGAAATTCCAACAGGTTAAAAAAGAATTATTCAAAATACTCGTTGCCAAACTTTACCTTGGACATTCACGTTATGAATGTGAGAGTCGAGAAAAAATAAAAAAATTACCTTCTTGCGCCTGGAACTGTTCTTCAAATTGGCCGCTACTAGTTAAGAGTCTCAATGAATACAAAGACTTGTGATTCTTAGTGCTTGAGCTAATTTGACTCCTGCAATTAGAGCTTCGTATTCTGCCTCGTTGTTAGTCACTTTGAAATCAAATTTTAAAGAATTCATTACCTCCTCCCATCTGGATCTATAAGAACTATACCAGCTCCTCTCCTTTGAGCATTTAAAGCTTTATCAATGAAAAGGCTCCAGATCGACTTTCTTTTGTTCGGAGCGATTAGACCTTCCTAAAGAGGGGACACTTTTGCAATTTGATGGACGAAAAGGTGCTCGGATACTGATCTTTTAGCCACCAAATCTGTTAAGGCTTGACCCTTAATTGCCTTTCTAGGTTTGTAATCGACGTCGTACTCACTGAGCTCGACGGACCACTTCACCAATCAACCTGAGAGATTTGGCCAATGCAAAAATTGTCTGAGAGGTTGATCTGTTAGCACTACCACTTGGTGAGCTTGAAAGTATGGTATGAGCTTTTTGGTTGCCACCACCAATGCTAGAGTTAACTTCTCGAGTGGTGAATCTCGTCTCGGTATCCAATAACGCTTTGTTGGTGTAGTACATAGGACGATGAATCTTTTCGACATCTTTTTTCACTAAGACCAAGCTTACCGAATGACCATTTACTACCAGGTAAAGGTACATCGTGTCTCCAATCTCGGGCCTTGTTAAGTGGGGTGGGGATGCGAGATACTATTTCAACTCTTGGAAACTGCTCTCACACTTTTCTGTCCACTCAATTTTGTTTCCCTTTCTCATGATCTAAAAAAAAGAAAAACATTTGTCGGTAGCTTTGGATAGGAACCTGCTTAATGCTGTTAGTCTTCCCGTTAGACTTTGAAGCTCTTTAAGATTAGATGGTTATTTTAGGTCCAATATGGCCTTAATCTTCTGTGGATTAGCTTCGATGCCTTGTTCATTGACCATATATTCCAAGAACTTTCTAGCCTGAACTTTAAAGAAACATTTTTCAGAATTTAGCCTCACATTATACTTTCTCAGGTAGGAGAAGGTCACTTTTAAATGCTTCGGGTGATCTAGAGCTTTTAGAGATTTAGTGTTCATATCATCCACGTATACTTCCGTGGTTTTCCTAATTAATGGCTTGAAAACTCGATTGACTAGCCTTTGGAAGGTGGGCCCAGCATTTTTTAATCCGAAAGGCATTACTCTATAGCAGTACAATTTTTGGTATGATAAAGGCTGTTTTCTCTTGATCTGGCTCGTGCATTCTGATTTGATTGTATCCTAAAAATGCATCCATGAAACTTAATAACTCATGACCAGCTATTGAGTCTACCAGCTGATTGATCTAAGGGAGTGGGAAGTTGTCTTTGGGATAGACTTTATTCAGATCTGTGAAGTTTACGCACATTCTCTATTTTCCGTTAGCTTTCTTGACCGTCACCACGTTTGATACCCACTTTAGGTAGTGCACTTCTCTAGTGAACTTTGCACTCATCAGTTTATCCACCTCTGTATGTACTGCTTCTTTTCTCTTTGTGTTGAATGGTCTCATTTTCTGCTTTATTGGTTTGTACTAGGGGTTAATAGCGAGCCGATGGGAAATTATCAGTGGATCGATGTCGGACATGTCTTCGTAAGACTATGCAAACATGTCCATGTGTTGTCTTAGGATGTCCTTGAGTTTCGCCTTCAGATCACCAGGAAGTTGGGCACCAACCTTAACCGTCTTTTGAGGTGACCTCTGGTTTAGAACGACAGACTCAAGTTCTTCCACTGGCTTTAAGGCTGATGGTTTTCTTATCCTGATGATCAGATCCTCTTGCGAGTTTTCGCCATGTGCTTCTAAGATTTCTCCCCATGGGCATTTCGATAGGCAATATAAACTTTTAGAAGAAACTACAAAGCATTACTGAGCTTCTTTTTGATTTCCCTTAACAATTTCGATCCTTTCTCCTGCTCGGAATTTCAGTTTCAAATAATGCACACTTTCTACCGCCTTTGTAGTTCTAAGGAAAGGTCTGCCGATAATCATGGTGTAAGGCATCTTGAGGTTAACCACTTGGAGCTCCACCATAGTGGTTTTCTGGTACAACCTCTCTCCCATGGTGACGGGTAGCTAGACCATTCTTATAAGGTAAACACACAATTCTCCAAAACCATTGAAGGCGGTCTTGGCAGGCCTCAGTCTCAGATCCTCGGTTCCTAAAGAATCCAAGTTTCCTTGAAGATGATATCAGCCGAACTCCTTGTGTCCACCAAGTTTCAGTTAACTTGAGTTGTTTCTAGCGTTAAAGTTATTACCAATACATCATCATATGGGTAGTGAACCTCTACTTCATCCTCAAATGTGAACATGATGGGTATCAAGGCAATTTTTTATTTTTTCTCGGCTTGTATATTCATAATGTGAATATATGAGGAGTATTCGGCAGCGAATATCTTGAATAATTTTCCTGGATTTGTTCAAGTTTTCTGCCAGTGTTGCCCCACCTGAAATCACCATTATCCTCTCTTCTTATCCCTTTTCATGTTCGATTTTTAGAATTGAGGCTTCGGACTCATTTTCATTCTTGGCTACCAAGTCTTGCAAATAATTATTTTGGATTAGTATGTCCACTTAGCTTCTGAGCTCAAAATACTCATTTGTCAGATGTCCAGCACTTTGGTGGAACTTGCAAAACTTGTTCTTGGACTCTCTTATCGATTTGCTCTTAAGGGGCAGGGTTCTACCAGTATGGTTCCTCACTCTTTGATTTCACGCCATACCTGCGAGAATTGGGCTTTTAGGGGAGTGAAAACGCGATCTCCTTGTACATGAGCTACTCTTTTTGCATCATCTCTTCTCGGTGAGCAATATTGTCTTAGAGAAAACTCGTCTCTTCTTCCCGATGCCCCATCTCGGCTTGGATCTCGTTTGTCTTTCCTGTCCAAATTGTGAAAATTTCTTCTATCATCACGTCTCCTTCTTGGGTCAGCTTTGAGATTTTACATCTTACCGCGAATCTGTGGCACAAAAGGCTTTTTCTTCTCTCATCTTGAGGGCGATTTGGTCCTCAATTTCAATCTCGTTTAGCAATTTTCTTCTAGCTATTTTGTAAGTGGTAACTGATGGCTTCTGTACCGAATACCATCACTGGTCTACCCCTAAGCCCATTCTAAGACCTTCTAAAGTTAAGGAATGGTGATAAGCCTCCAGCATCAACACCTCGTCGTGGCATCTTTTGACGAAGCCCTTGATACTCTCGCCTTCTCCCTGCTTCACGAGAAATAGTGAACTTGGAGTCTTAATGTTTACAGTAGCCCCCCTGAATTCATCTACAAACACTTTATACAACTGTCCAAAATTGTTAATTCTACTGGGGGTCAGGCTAGTGAACTATCTTCTTGCTTGCTCTTTAAGGGTAGGGGGAACAAAAGACATATCTGGGACTCATCTAACGCTTGGATTAATATCATCTCCCCAAACAGATTTATATGCAGGGAAGGGTCAGTCTTCTCTGTGAAGGGGTTTATTTGGGGCATCTTGAATTTTCTGTGGGGAATGAGATCTAATATTTTTTGAGAAAAAGGGGACTTAGAATAAAACCCTATCTTGAGTGCAGACTTGTCTCCCCTTTGTTTTTCCTTTTGCTTCTAGTTTTCCAACTCCTCGACCAATTTCCGAACACAGGCCTCGAGATTCTCAACTTGATAAGTATCTTCCCTGGACCTTCGAGATGGACTCCCTACCGAACATTCTTTTTACCATTTCTGATCAAGGAACACCCTTATGTCCTCATGACCGAGACTATTACCTGACCCTCTTTTACGAATAACCATCGAATCATTAGGGGAATATTCAAATACTAGTGCAGGCTCGTTGTGAAGTTTAGAGACATTATTATCGCCTCGTGGTCTTTAAAGGGATAGCCAAAAGCTTTCCCCTTTCCTTTCTTCGAACGGTATACCTTTTTTTGGTAACATTCTGTTGACTCCCAGTTTCTCGATTCATGGTGTGTAGTGCATCTAACATACTGCTTTCCATTGCTAGGGACTCGGCCTAGAATGTCTTCTTCATCCTTGCTACCTCCTCTGCTAAAGTTTGGATTTGTCTATCCTTCTTCGCGTGTTGTTTCTCATTTTCGGCCAATTTTTTGGCCAACCAGGTGGCTTCTACTATCTCCTGATGAGGAGGGAGTTGCTGATGTGACTACGAAGCTTCAAAATCATGATTCATGCCTTTTACCGGTGGTGGTTGATCATCGATATCCTGATTAACGACCGTATTCTCTTCCATAATATTATCGTGCGGATTCCCCCTCGTCGTTGCCTTATTTCTGGTAATGTATGTTCACAAAGTAAGCATAGTTTTCTTCTTTCACGGTAGTTATTGACTTTTTATTCAGTCTCCCCACAGACGATGCTAGATGTTTATGCAGCAAAAATCCTTTTTGTGAATCTTGTGCATCAGCAACAACCTTCTTCCTCCTTGGACGTTTTTCCAACCTGCAACCATAATGTAACCTTAGGGGTAAAAGCCGGTTGTCCGGCAAAAATCCTCTGATGCTTAAGTTAGGGTTTTACTTTAGAAAAATCTTGGGAGAATTATGGTTCTTTTTTGCCAAAATTTCAGTAGTCGTACTTGGTTGTAGCTAGTCTTCTTTTATAGAAGTTGACGTCTCTCAATTATAGTAGAACTCCTATGAATTCTGGAAATAAGTATCTTGCCATGCGAGGATCACAGAGATTTCACAGGTTAAGCATCGGCTTCCGAATTTTATGGGATCATGTGCTTTTTATATGAAGCTTACCATTAAGATTCTTTTTATATAATAAGTCTTAATAGGCAAGAATCCTTGTTGGAGAATAATTCAGAAAAAATATGAGAAGGAAGTGAATCATTTACAAATTCATAAGTGTTGAGAGGTCTTGGGGATCTGTCTGAAACTTCTCTATTCGTCCAAGGTGAGCTTAGGTTTTGTCCATTTGAGACCTTTATAAGTTGACAAAAACCCTTATAAACTGTGGCTGAGACCTTTATATCAATTTTGGGATGATTTTTATAAGCTGATCAATGCCCTCGTACCAATTTGGGATGCTGACCCAAGACTTCCTTATTCCCTTAAGTCTAAGCTTCTGAGGAAGCCGTGCCTTTACTATTCAAACAGCTCTTCACGGGCGACGTTTGGTCTCGGAACGCTGTTAGTTTCCCATACAGGGTCGTTTGGGGCCTGTTATTCCTAAGGCCTTAGGTGTATTGGACTATATACTCAATACTATTAAATTTGAGAGACTTAAAATAACTTATAAAATAAGGCCAAAGGCAAACAAGTAGGCATGATGAAACAACCCTAGAGCATACATACAATATGTTATAGTCTTTCTTCTTTACTTCTCTTTCTCAAAAAATATTCACAAATAAAACTCTAATTTAAAAATCAGAGAATTTTCGCCAGATCACTAACTTTTAATCCTATTGTTTTTGTTGTGATTTCAAGTTGAGCAACATTCAATCAAGAGGAGAATATTGGTGCTAGTGCACTGAATTCAAAGAGAGATTTTTGCTGCATAAACAATAAAAATAAAATTGGAAAAGTTTAACAAAAACGTTAATAGAAACTATTTTTTCTTAACAACCTCGACGAAATAAAAAATAAATAGCATGAGTTTGTTATTATTTTTTAAAAGGTAATATTTATATTAATTCTAAGAATAAAAATATATATTTTTTAAATTTAATATATTTGAATTTGAGAAGTAATTTTTTTTAAAACAATATAATTTTAAATGAAAATTACAAAGACATGCATGTATATGAGAATATTTAAAAATAGTAAAAAATTAAAAAAATCATTAAATAAACAAAGAATATGCACTTTTTTTGGGCAAAATTCTAAAAATTATTAATTAAAAAATATTATTATTAATATAATTTTATGAGAAAATGTTTGATAGGATGAACACATCACATTATTTGTATATCTATTAATAATTTTTTGTCATATATATTCACTTTAAAATTAATTAATCGTATCAATAATAATAATAATAATAATAATAATAATAATAATAATACAGAATATCAGAGGTAAAAAAGCCTACATCATGTCAATTTCAAGGTAGTTCTAATCTTCGGGACCAAATTATTTTGTCTCTCTTTTTCTAGGTTGGATTCTTCTTCAATATGTGAAACCAATTAATAAAATTGAATCTAGACAGATTAGTGGTAAGCATACAACTTTATGTCGATCTCAAGTTTGTTAAGCTTAATCATAGTTTTCGATTTTCTTATTTATTTATTTTTTCAATTAATTCAATAAAGTTAATTTAGACTGATATTTGGTAAGGATACATCTTAAGTAAATCTCAAAAGCATCTTTTAGCATATTTTTGTATAATAAAATAGATATATGTATTTTTTTTTCTAGTAAGAAAGTCTCGTTGCTTTATCTATATGCTCATTTAATAAAAATCTTATCATATACATATTATTGATAATAGTTGTATTACATATGTAAATTTTATATAAATTCATTCATTCAAAATTATATTATATTATTAATGTGACAAGTTATACATTATCACATATCTTACATTTTTATTAGAGCAAGTAAAAATTGAGGGTAAAAGAAAAATAAATTATATAAATATGTGACAACAATATATCTTTATATTTTGGTTTGTATGAAAGAATTTGTATAAAAATCTATATCCAAACATTATTTTATTTATAATACCAATTATAATAATTATTAAAATAAGTTAGAGAAAATTTGGAGTGCATGATATAATTTTATTAGACATTACTATAAAATCATCATATGAAAAAAATTAAAACATTTAATATAATTTTACTTAAATAATACTATAAAATCATCAATTATAATAATATAATATTTTCTCTTTTTAACAAGTATAATAAGATCCGATTAAAATTAATTAAATTAAGTAATTAATATTTAAATGTCCCACTATATCTACTATTTTTTTTTAAATTTTATGAAATTATAGGATCGCGTGTCATGATATAATACTCAAAATTAATTTATATAAAAAATTGTAGACTTAATAATATTTTATTTTATTTTATTTTATTAATGATCCGGTGACCAACACCATGTCATTTAAAATTGACTTGTTTTCCGAAAAAGTATATTTTAATATATGTGGGTTGTGAGCCTGCATTGGTGTTTTCATGCAACATGTTTCACACACACACACACACACACACACACACACACACACACACACACACACACACATTATGGTCAATTGCAAACTTGTTTTTTCAACATGCAGCCTGCCCGCATACATTACTAGTTCTTAAAAAACAACATAAATAATTATAAAAAAACATTTGATTAAAATGTTTCTGCAGAGAATTGTTGATATGATTTATCTTAGTATTCAAACTTGTTTAAAGAATTGAGAGGTGTGAACTGTGAACCATGTATTTATTAGGAATAAGGCAATAGTCAATGCTGGATCTGTTATACACTTTATATTGTTTAGTTGTTTATTTATTTGAGCAAGTAAATGTCTGTTTTTCCGAGATTGGATTCTCTAATTAATTAACATTTAATCTATTATTTAGCTAGATGTTAATTATCTAATCCCATTTTGACATTCAATTAAGCAAATTAAGTTTAACTAAGTAATTGGATGGGACAAATTTTTATAGGCTAGCCACTTTCCATATTTCTACAAATTATACATATATAGGCAGTACCCTAGCCTTTAAAGACAGCATGAAACTTCGAACATTTTGTCCTTTCGATTACATTCATGCTTGAAGACAAATTTGCGTGGTGTTACTTTCTAAAGTTGACCAGAAAATAAGTGAATCTTAAAAGGGGTATTAAGTATTAACCTATAGGTCCTTGAATTTTTATAAAATAATAATTATAATAATATATGCTGATCATTTTTTAATCAATGGATTCCTAAAGTTATTAAATGTTGTAATTGTTATGAAAAAGAAAAGGCAAATGTCTTCGTTTAATGCTCTTATTGTTTTTCCAATCTTAAATTAACGGGATACTTTTTAATATTGATGTTTGACCTAAAATAATTTCAGAATTAACCTTCTTTATTTCTATCGTTGCTAAGATTCTGTTCAATAATGTATGGGTAATCAAGTTTTCATAATAGTGAATAAGACAAAAGGGAAAGATAAACATTAAAATAATTAAAGAGACAGATTGGATCAGATGAATCGTACTAATACTTATCGTTTACACTATTTTTTATGTTAAAGGGAAAAGTTTTAGGATTTAAGGTAGGATAATTATGAGTTAAATAAGTGTATGCTAAATAGGGTATAAAAATAATATTATTGTATTTATTTATGTTTCAAGTATTTCTGGATTTGATTTGTTGAAGATATTCAACAAATGTTTCAAAAAGAAGTATGTTCAGATTTACCTAATGCATTTTGGAATAGAAAAAGACACGTAATCTACCTACATTATGAAAAAGACTTTAATGAAAGACGTATACTAACTAAAACTAGACTTATTCAAATGAATCATGACTTATTATAATATTATAAAAAAGAAATTCAATATTTACTCAACAAAAATCTTATTCGAACATCCAAATCACCCTGGAGTTGTTAAGCTTTTTATGTTAACAAAAATTCTGAAATAGAAAGAGGAATGCCTAGATTAGTAATTAATTATAAGCCTCTTAATAATGTATTACAATAGATTAGGTATCCAATTCTCAATAAAAAAGATTTACTCAAAAGATTATATGATTCAACAATATTTTTAAAATTTGATATGAAAAGTGGATTTTGGTAAGTACAAATAACTGAAAAAGATAGATATAAACAGCCTTTACAGTACCATTTGGTCATTATGAATGGAACGTAATGTCATTTGGACTTAAAAATGCCCCTTCAGAATTTCAAAACATTATGAATGACATATTAAATCCTTATACACATTTTACT
>JAXCLQ010068361.1:0-14664 GCA_035584115.1 Cedrela odorata
CTGTACCCGAAGATTATGAATAAATCGGTATTGTAGTTATTGCAATAATCTTCTCTTTTTATTTAATTTGCTAAAAAAAAATTTTTTTAAAGAAAAATAACGGTTAGTAAGTTTAGGATATCATTTTTTTAATAAATAATCGAGCATTGTAATATAGATAAGAATTTATTTGAAATTATAGTGAATTTGCTGTATTTTGGAAGTAAAATTAAAAAATATTTTAGATGAAATCACTCATTTTTTTTCATTAATATTTGATATTCAGTGTTTTCATCTTACGCGTAATTATAATTTAAAAATTAACACACCATAATATCAAATGAAGCCTAAATCTCAAATTTAATAACTATTGAACAAACTTAATAATCATCACAGGTTAAAAATAGATGGTCTCAAAAACAAAATAAATAGTGAAAAAAGAGTGAGTCAGAAAACCAAACAAAAGAACGATTGAAACAAATATGACTGAATTGAAACAGGAAAATGAAAAGAAAATAGACAAAGAAATATTAATTGTCCCAATAAAAGAAAGGTAGAGGTCGCATAAAGATAAGAAAGACAGAATCTAAATGCACCCATTAATATATTAGTGTAATTCACTAGCATCATAACGTGCGATATACTCGTTTTTTTTTCTTTAATGGAAGCTAGAAACAAGAAATGTCTGAGAATATGTTTTATACAAAACTAAGAGGGCAAAAGGTACAACAATTCGATGCAAACCAAAATCATTATAGAAATTAGCAGAGATGGAATAGTGTAGAAAAAGAAAATAAATAGTCAAAGGAACCATTATTTCTATGTTTATTTATTATTTTAAAATTACCATTGTAATAAATATAATATTTATTAAGTAATATCTATAATCTTTTTTATTTTAATTAGAGTTGTTAAATAAGTTGGTATAAGAAATATAAGGAGAGTATAGAAATAGTAATACACGGTTTGTGTTGAATTGGCTAACATACTTTCTTCTATTAATATCATATGGAATTTATAAGTGTACACTTTAACCGAAATGGGGAAAAACAACATATAAACTAAGTTATAGCTTATCAACAGTATACACAACAATAACAATTATAGGAAAGAAAAGTGGTAACAGAAGATTGGACTGGTTTAAACATTCAAACACTGAAAATTTATGTGATTGCTGCATAACTATCTATAGAATTTTCTGAGTTTTCAGAGAGATCTCTTAATAATCTAAATGTTGGGTGGCAATGCATGATACGATCTCAACATGACACAACAGTTCGTGTAATTTCTGATCATGTTCAAATTTTCGACATGAGAGGAAAGTCTAAAGGGCTAGCACAAGATCTGATACAAAAAACATAAATAATTAATTCAATAATTAAAAATTTTGACACAACACGTACCCATAATAATATTGTATAAATACAATCAAATTTAACAATAATTGGGTCATTTCAATCACTTAATAGAAAATTTAAAATATTTAACAAATTAGAAGCATGGTCAGGAACAAATTTAATGGACGGTGCCAAACTGATCTTTTAAGAACTAGGTTTGATAGTTAATATGAATCCAACATGAAGTACGAATGGATTTAAGTTTTATAGGTTGGACTGACACGACATAGCATATTCAATACCTTATTTTTTAATTTCAAATTTCTATTAAATATTATTTATAATATTTGTTATTTTTACATTTTTGTATAACATTTTTAATAAATTAATTTTATATTATTTATAATATTATTTTTTATAATATATATGATTCAATGCAATTTAAGAATAGAGAATTGATAAGTTAGATTTCTATCTCTAGATTGTATAGATCAATGGATGAAATGTTGTATCTCTATTTAACTAAAAATATTTAAGTTAAAAGATTCCTTTTATCTAATATTTTATATGTATTTAAACAGTTATAAGATATTTTAATTTTCTAATAGCTAAAAGAAAACTTCTTTCTCCATAGTCTTTTAGTTTCTTTTTCAAATTAATATTGAATTAAAATAAATATTCAAAAATAAAAAGTTTAAATATTTTAAAATTATCAAAATAACAATTTATGGATTCAAACAATTTATATTTAAAATAATATTTAAATTAATTTTGTATTTACCAATTATTAAGATTAAAAAAACATATTAATTATTTATTTTGTAATAATATGCATTTGGAATTGTTGGAATATAATTTCTACATTAAAATAAAATTTAAAAATAATTGAATAAAAATAAATCAAGAAAATAAATATTAATATATTTATATCTAGAGGTATTTTTGTTTAAAAAAAAAAAAATTGATTCCTTTTGACCAATATGCAACCAAACAATAAAATACTTATCCATAAGCTTATAAATTTCTTATCTCATTCTATTTAAATCCTTCTACTTTCCTTTTCTTGATCACTTTCATTTTTCAAACCAAACACCATTAACATGCGCAAGTTTAAAATATCTTAATAAAATTCTTAAATAATATTATTATGACGATTATCACACCACCTTTAATTCACGCTTGTATATGCTAATTTGTTTGCAATCAATATTTAATTTCTACGTTGTAATAATAATACGAATATTTATAATATTGGGATACAAACTAATTTATCTTCTAACTTTATATAATGAGCAAAAATTGTCATTTATACACATGATGTTAAAAGAGGCACGTATTATAAGGGAAGTGCTATAGAATGTCCAGTGAGGCCTTGATCCCCAAGGTCCTGCAGTGTGTGTGTGTGTATATGTATTATTTGGTGTATATCTAAGGTAGTAATTTAGATTATTGTCTTATATTTATCTTATATTATATTACTATTATATCAACTATAGAATAACTCAAATTCAACTTGTATAATAATTGTGTCAAGAATTAAATATTATAACTTGACACGATTGTTAAATGGTTAAATAAGTTGTAATAATATTAACCGTTTAATATATGTTTATAATATTAATAATAATATTTACTTAAACACTAATCAATTTTATTGTAAACATATTTAAATACTTTTTAAAATGTGATAAATATAACTAAAATTTTTTAAAAATATAAAATATATTTATTAAATCATAAATAAATTAATAAAGTATAACTACTCAAATAGTTAATCATATTATAAATGAATTTACATGTCAAGTATTCTAAACTCGAATTTGACATGTTATTAATTATGTCATATTGTATTATCCATTAATAATCGTGTCATTTTATATCAATCAAAATCCATAAATTTTGTGTAATTTGATGGATCGTATTAAAAATTGTCATCCTTATATATATCTATGAATTTAACATAAAAATTTTGATGGCTAAAGGAAAAAGGAAAAGCTAGCAACATTAAATAATAAATCATAACAAAAACATCAAATTAAATATCATGAATTAGATACTTTCAACTATTAATTAATTCATCAATACATGCTTTTATACTTAAGAAACATCAGTTTAGCACAATTGAGATCAAATAGTTTTTGGGTATTCGATTAGTTAGAAGCTTGAAAAAGAAGTTAATGTAGAATTACTTGGCATGCATCTATATATGCATGATCAAAATTTCATATATTAATATAATTTGCAATAACAAAATTGATCATGAACTTTATTATTTATCTTATTTTATATGATTTACTCATTAACTGTATGAAAATTTTTTTGGGCTGGATTGAATTTCAATATTCATATATTGAATTGCATTGGAATGGATTTTTTTTTTTTTTTAAAAAAAAGATCTAATCTCTAATTGGATTCAATATTCATTTGATAAGATAATTAGTAACATAAAACATCCAACGTTTGGCTACCAATTAATGCATGCCTTCTCTTACAACATATTCGTATACATAAATTAGATATTATTTTCTTAATTCCTTGGAAGGGATAACATTTGATAATAATGAAATGAATAAGGACACTTAATTATGGACCTACACTTAAATCCAAATATATAATCATAATCAATCATCAAATCAAGAGATGATATGATTGATTTAAACGATCCAGCACTTATAACAAAAAATGATAAGGTGGAGGTGGACTCTGCTTGATTGTCAATTCGGGGACTATTAGCGATAATGGCTTGCCCATGTGTATAATTATGGTGGCAAAATGTACCCCAATAACTATTTAACGATGGAAAATCTCCATTACTAAACTTGTTATGAATTGATGATGTATACTTTTTCTTTTCTCCTTTTTGAGAAACATGTAGAATCACACGAGCACCATCCTCGTGTGTAAAAGTGGCAAACAAGCTGGGTCAGGTATTGAAATTAAAGTCTAAGAGCTCAGAGTCTAGGTTGGTCCTATGTCAGGCTAGGCCGGGCATGCTTAGAAAATATGCAGCTCGGCATGACCTATAAATCTCGATCCATGTAGGTCATGTTGGGCCTAGGCTTGGGATAGCCTGTAGGCTAATGTTAATTTCAAATGTTTATAAATTTTCTCGAAAAAAAAGTATCGATCTTGTTTTCTCAATGTATTGATATGGTTAAACTTGTAATTTTTTTTAAAGTCTCTAATTTGAATAAATCGATTTGTTTCCTTGTATGTATCAATCTAGTCCAACTTGTAATTTCTTTTGAAGTCTTTTATTTGAATGTATCGATCTAGTCCAACTTATAATTTCTTTTGAAGTTTTTAACTTAAAAGTATCGATCTGGTTTAAGTCGTAATTTTTTTCGAACTCTCTAACTTGAAATTATCGATCTTCACATTGTATGTATCGGTTTGTTTAAGGTATCGATCATTTGCACTCTATGTTGTCCCAGAACTCCTAAGAGGGTAGTGAATTAGGTTATTTAAAATTTTATTGCTTAACAAGATGCAAATATGAATGCATTGCAATAAATAAAAAGAGTAGAGAGAGAAAGATTGCAAACAAAGGTTTTATAGTAGTTTGGCAAGAGCGGCCTAGGTCCACTCTCTAGGTTTTGGCTTAACACCAAAGTTTAACTTTCATCTTGTTTATACGGGTCAAGTGAAACCTAATACAACTCATTCTTATATAGTGAAGGGCAATCTTACACTTATAAATTTTAATGGGTAAAGAGAAACTCAATATAATCTTCCCTTTACTGGGTGAAGATAAACTCAACACAAATTTGAAATGAGTTTTCTATTTTTAAATTCTCTCACAAGAGTAAATAACACAATAAACCCACACAATTAATTTTTTCTTAAAGGATAGTTACAAAGTAAATATAGTAGAGAGAGAAAATAATTTTTCACGTTGAAGATTAAGAAGAATGTTAAGTAATGATTTGCAAATGTACTATAATTCTTCTTGTCTGGAAATCTTCTATTTAAACTGATTCCATTGTGAAGACTCTTATGTCTAACGGCTTTCTTTGGCGTAATTAATATTTATAATAAATGTTGCAGAAGTTACCATTAAGCTTTAAATCGTTAGTATATATCGATCTCTTTGGACTAGATATCGATCCGTTCATATCAAATTTGAATATGAGCTTTTCTTCAATTTTGAGTATCAATCATTTTATCTTCACATATCGATTTGGGCTAATTCATAAATAATTCTGAAGTCTATAACTTACAACGTATCAATCTGATCTATAAAGGTATCGATCTGGTTCGGCTTGTAATAATTTTCGAACTCTTGGACTTGCAACTTAGCGATCTCTTCTTCAGATATATCGATCTGATTTAGCGTATAATTATTTTCAAACTCTTGAACTTGCAAAGTGTCGATCTCATGAATCTTGAATATCGATCTTCACTAAGGTATCAATCCGCATCTTCAAGGTATCGATCTATTTGGTGAATAGGTTGATTCTTTGACTTAAGGTATCGATCCTATTAGGCTTAAACACATAGTCTTCACAGAAAATTGTTTAGATTATTCATAAACTTATTTACATACAATTTTCTTGATACTTAACGTATTCAAATGTATTTATATTATTCACAAATTAAATTGACATCACAACAAATTTATTCATCATCGAAAACACAAACTTACATTTCATGATATCATCAATTTCAAATCAAAACTTTTAACATGATATGATCAATTTATATATCAATCTCTTCTTTATTTATCAATCCTCAAAACTCTATGTATTGATTTGTTTGGCTTATACAATAAATTTTCTCATGGAAAATATTAGTTTTGCACTTTTATAAAATAATTAACAACATATATTCATATAATATCATCAAAAGCATATATACATATCAATCTTCGTTTAGTTCAGCACATTTAACAATATATATTCATATTACTAGTGAGTTTGATATCATCAAAAACTTATAAACGCATCATCTAGAAGATAATATTTTAATTATTCTATATTGCATTATAGATTACAACCTAGAAAGTTTATACTTGATGTAAAAACTCCTTAGAACTCTACATATTTGATGTTGAAATCTTATGTTAATTATAGTAATGCAATTATTAATTTTTATAATTAAAAACCGGATTGTGGCATTTAATTTTATGAATTTCTTATAAATATTTTATAATGTTTCATCATGAATTTGACATCATCAAAACCATAAACACATCAAATATAACATTAAATAAATTAATTTTATATTAAGTTGGTGAAGTTGCATTATTATAGTTACAAATTACAGTACATCCCAACTAGGTTGGCACCTACTGAACCATCTATCATTTGCACTTTACCAATTTTATTGTTTTACATTAAAATTACAAATATTAAAAATCTAAAATCTAAAATTATAAATATTAAAAACTAATTTTCATCTATGGAATCATTTTCCTTCATTTCATCATCTTGGTCATTGTTTTAATTTTAAATTTTTTGTTATGTATTCTTCCAATCTTTCAAGCATATCAAACAAGCCAATACATTTGGTGACAATCTTGATCTTCGTTCATCCAATACCCTGTTTCCTGCACTAAAATCAGATCTAATACTACTGTGGACATCAGAAGAGTTAGTATATCACGAGCCATAATGGATAGTATAGAAAACACCCTTTCATTTGCTTTCTACCATTGCAAAACATCAAAATTTCTTTTTTGTTCTATACTAAACATCAAATTATAATTAGTAGAAATATGTTTTCCTAATTCGTTAAGGCTAATAGAAGAAGATAAGTAAACATTTCTATTAGTAATTGTGCTCAAAAGTTTCCATGAAGGAGTATTTGTTACAAGTTTATCATTGTGCTCTGAAATTGGTGTATTTATTCCTATTATACTCTCATATTGAATGAAAATATTATTTAAAAAGTTCCCAAAAGAAGAGTTATTCATATCAAATGTAACATTCAAATTTTTTACAATTACATTTACTAACTTAATTGCGTCGAAAAGGTTTATTCGAGAGTCCATTACTGCTGCACAGTTATAAAATACTAGAATATCCTTCCAGTATTTTTTGAATTTCTCTTCCATAGTAAAGCAAATGGTTATAAACTCATTAACACTTTTATAAATAGTAAATGTATAACTAATATTAAATAAATGATTCAAAACACAACATGAAGTTGAAAAATAAACACGTGAACATGACAATGTAATATTATAAAATATTTTTATGAAATTCATAAAATTAAATGCCACAATCCAATCATTATAAGTTAATAGCATATTACTCACTTATTGATTATAAAAATTAGTAATTGCATCACTATAATTAACACAAGATTTTAACATTAAATATGTAGAGTTTCAACGAGTTTTCACATCAAGCATAAAGTTCCTAAGTTGTAATACATAATGCAATAAAGAAGAATTAAAATATTATCTTCTAGAACCATGTGATGAAATATATTTTATTGCATCTCTACTATTTTTTATATGATAATTAATTAAAGTTAAACCATCTTGCACAATTAAATTAATAATATAACAAACACATCTTATATGAAAAAAGTGTACGCCAAAATTACGTGTAGGCATTATATTAATAGTAAACAATTTAATAACAGCAGTGTTGGCAGACGCATTATCAAAAGTAATGCTGAAAATTTTATCTTATATTTCATATTCTCTGAAAACACTCATCATTGCATTGATAATGGAGAAAGCATTATGAGGAAATTCTAATTCACAAAATGTAATAATTCTTTTATGTAAAATCCGATTATTATCAATGTAATGAAAAGTAACACAAATATAACCTAACCTATTACATCTAATCCAACAATTAGAAGTAATAGAAATAACACCTTTAAAAGAATGAAAAGTTGCAATCACTCTTACGTATATTTTTAGGAACTAATTTAAAAGAAGGTTGAATGTACTTTTTCATAAAAATTTTCAATCTTTCGTCTTTTGCCTGGGTGAAAGGATGCTTATTTAGTCATCTCTTCTCTCAAAACTTGATGTGAGTACCCAAAACAAGTAACAATGTTGCTCATGGATAAATTTAGTGGAAGTAAAGATTGGGTACAATTTTCCAAGGGAGCATGATTTGAGTGCATCTTATCATATGTCGTTTCAAATGTCTAGTTCCACTCCCAACACTTAATACAACTTTACACAACTTACAAATAACTTTTTATTCTAATTTTTTTGGTTATATTATTAAGTCAGGACTCAAATATAAAAATATAATAAACACTTGATGTTCTAGCTCTTTTAGAACTAGAAACACTCGCTGCAAAAGAACTAGATCCACTTCTATCCAAATTTTGTTCAATTGATATAGTTTAAGAAAAATAATTTCAATATCTGCAATTAATAGGAATGACATGAAGAAATTAGAATCATAAATTTAATCAGCATACAAATTTGGCCATTTCACATAATCAAAGAATCAAAGATAATTCAAAAAGAAAGAAAGAAAGAAAAAGAATAGTAACAATGAGAAAAATGCTTTGCTCACGCAGAGATAGAAGAGTCGTTGTAGTTTACATTGACTCAGCGAAATTAAGGTTTATGTCACTGAAATTAGGGTTTGTAACTTTGGGAAAAAAGAGAGAAATTGACAAAAAATAAAGAAAGAATGAGAAAAAAATCAAATCATAGAAGAAATCAGAATGCGTGTAAGCGTACCTACTTAAAGCAAAACTTTAATTTATTTAAAATAAATTGACAATTTTTTGTTACCGTTTTTTCTAGCTATTTACCTCTGCTCTGTTGGCTATTATTTTGTAATCTCCTCTTTGTTCTGAAAATTAAAATTTGATTTTTGAATATTTGACATTTGAGGGTAAATCGATACATTGAGAAGACAAAACTGATACTTTTTGTCGAGAAATTTTTTAAACATTAAAAATTGATAAATAGATTGATACGTCCTTCAAATAGATTGATACTTTTTTCAAACATATCGATACTTGAACTACTTCTTATAATTTTTATTAAAACGCTCAATAATAGTATAAATAATAAAAAATTATTAAATTAAGTATTTAAGTAGGTATGTGGGTCACGGACTGGGCCCACGATGGGCCTATATCTTTAGGCCTGGTATGGCCCTTCAAGGATTTGGACCAAACCGAGCCTACATTGTTCATGGGCTGTCCGACCCAACCCATTTGCTACCTCTACCCATAAACAATTTGTAACAGACAGATGCTTATATGCAAGTTATATATATATATATATATTATAAGATTCTACGCTCGGTATGATAAATAGAATAAATAGCTGAAGTCATAGTGCCACAGATTTTGTAAAGTCTAAATTGAAGTCTATTTTTAGTAATGCTGATTATGTTCACCTTCTTTCTTTTATTTGAGAAACGAATTATAAGCTATAGTTTATTACTCTTAATTCATTAGTTCATTCAGAAAATGATTAAATTTTGACATTGAATGAGATTGTAATACTTCTATTTTATTTTGAAAGTAAAATTTTAAAAAATATATATTTAATAATATTAATTAATTACTAATATTTAATATCTAATATTTTTATCTTCTAATATTTTTAACTTAAAAATTAACCCACATTAATATTAATATCAAATGAAGTCTTACACACTACTTAAGAGCTCAATTAAATATAGAATTTGAAGTGGGTTACGAAGAAGACTAAGACAAGTAGAGAATGAAGTGAATAAATAATAAAAATAAAATAATTGCTCAAAACTTCATATGAAGTTAAAAACTATAGTTATATTATTGGTGGTATTAGTGGCATAAGCATATTAAGATTAAAGAAAGTTATCACTATCCCCTATCCCACAAATTTCAAAGTTCTTTTTTACAATAAAATAATTTACTAAATAATCATAAAATCTTATCACATAAACAAATCCGTATTTAAAATAATAATAATAAAATCCTGAAAACATAGAAGTTGGGACAGATGGGAAAAGAAATAACTTCGATAAAAATCCCATAAAAACGAAAAGAAGAAATTAATAAAGTAGGGGGATTTAATTAATATTATAAATAGAAAAAGCAACCACTTGTATTCGGAAATGGACGACTAAGTAGTGTGAATTGTGACTATGATTTAATTGAAAACAACGTAGCATTGGTTTTGTTTTGTTTTGCTTTCTTCCGAATAAAAGGTGAACAGAACAAAGTAACACTACCCAGTCAATCAATCAAAGCTGAGAAGTGGAGACCACCGTTACAAATTGCCCATTTCTGTCTGTCAATTTTTACCGTCCACGTCATTATTTATTTCTTTTTCTTTCTGTTCTGCCTGCTGACACTTTATCTTCTTCTTCTTCTCCTCGTAGTGTGAAGAACTTTCGTACTCTTCTCTCCTAAAACCACGCACTCATCTCCCTCCCCTCCCCCATCTTTTACTATCAGTATCATTTATAGCTGGACACAGCATCACATATATCTTCTTTTAATTTCCTCCAATTTTACTAACTTCATTTCACTGATAATAATAATAATAATTAACAAATAGTATACAGTAAAATTATTAACTATGAAATATAAGTGAGTGACGAAATAGATGATTGACAAAATATTAGCTTATAAGTAAAACAAGTATTTATCATTTTTTTTATCTACTTGCTTTTTAAAGCTAAAGATATAAATTATAATAACTATTAAAATATATTTTATCATGTTTTAAATATATTTTTACGTATATCACATGCCAACATTTCAATTAGATCTTATGATAATTCAATTTTGATAAAATAAAAAATATTGGTTGGCTAAGTTATCAAATTGATTAATAATTAATTGTCAAATAATCAAGTAAGAACAAGAGAATTTTTTTTTTTTTTTTTTTTTGTAGATATTAGTTGGTTTAATTGTTAAAGTCCGTTAAAATAGTATAAGTATAAATTTTGAATTTTAATGAATAAAAATTGGGATTTATTTATTATGATCTTTTAAAAATATAAAAAGAAAAAGTGGAGAAATTTTTGTTAAACAGTAAAAGAAATAAAGACAAAAAATTATTTGAAAGAAAAATATAAGATTTCTTAAACTATTAGCTAATCAATCTAAAATATGGATAATTAGTTAGTAAGTGATACGATTATTTTCACTAATCTTGTATTATTACAAAGAGAGAACAAAGCTTACATTAATTATTATTTTTGACTTTAAACCACTCCACTTGTCCCAATTTTTAGAAAACAAAGATATGGATAAATCATAAGAACTCCGAGAAGACTTGCATGAAAATCTCAAAATTAAATAAATTATTTCCATTATGGAAATTTAGAATTTAATGATTAAAATTAAGGAAAAAAATAAAGTTAAGCCTTTGTGACTAAGTAAAGAAAGATGCCAGTGAAGTGCAGCAAGGTAATGTTGCGTAAACGAGACGATAAGATATAAAGACATTACTCGGTAGCAAGTTGTCGCAGTTGTGCTCAAAATTCCAATGTCTAATTTGGAGCCACGTGTAATGTCTGCTCTTATCGTCCCCTCTTGGAGTCTTCGTTGACACCATCCTTTGACAGTCCATTCCATTCTGCCCTGCCCTACAAATACTATACAGCTTTCGCATTCTTGTCCTTCAATTTCAACACCATGGAGATTCTTAACGCAAACCAATAGTCATATATAGTGAAAAAAAGGAGAAAAATATCGAGTATTCTGTTATACACACACACACACACACACACACACACACACACACAGAGTTTGTTTCATAAATTTGAAGCAATAGGAAATGGACAAGTATGAGATTCTGAAAGATATTGGTTCAGGAAACTTTGGTGTTGCTAAACTTGTGAGAGACAAATGGAGTGGCGAGCTCTACGCTGTTAAGTATATTGAGAGAGGCCTCAAGGTATAAATCTTTCAGCTTTCTCTTATAATCTTTTGTTCTGTCTTTCATTTCTGATATATTTTTATCTGTTTTTTTTTTTTGCTTGAATTTCCTTCCTGTATATTGTTTTCATCTGGATTTTGTTGTTCTTGTTGGGTTGATTTGTACTGATGTAAAATAATTCAATTCTGTGGTGTTATGCAGATTGATGAACATGTTCAGAGGGAGATTATGAACCACAGAGCCTTGAAGCATCCCAATATAATAAGATTTAAGGAAGTATGTTGACTTTTGTTCTACTTTTTTAAGTGACATTCATTTTACTGTAAATTTTTTCTGTATTTCTCTTAGCATCAACAGGAGTGCGTTGTAGAGTACTGCTGGGCTCTCCCAACAAGAATGAACTTTCAGAGAATCTCAGCCTTTTTTTTATGTTCTTCTTTCCGTATTTTGCTAGGAGCACATGTATAGATTATACTTCTAAAACCACTTGTTTTAATTTTGGTTTCAAGATCTTTCTTTATGTAACCTTATTCCAGTGATTCAAGAACTTTTTTTTAGCTGAGTTCTTTTTCAAGGAATTCGGAATAGGGCCATATTAATTAGTACAAACTGTTATTAATTATGTATGCAGATTTCCTGGTTTTGACTAAAAACATTTACTATTTTATTAATTTTGTTGACGAAGATAATATATATATTTAAATCTATTAAAATATTACTTCCCCCGTATAAATTCAGATTGTAGTTTAATTTCAGATGCTGGGAATTAATGATGGTACTTTGCAGGTCTTTCTAACACCTACACATTTAGCCATTGCGATGGAATACGCAGCAGGGGGAGAACTTTTCAAAAGAATATGTAATGCTGGAAGATTCAGCGAGGATGAGGTAATTATTAAATCAGTTTAAATAAATTTCACCACTTTGTTTTATTTGTATTCTGCTTTTGTTTCATAATTTTGATTTCTTGTTTGTATGATCTGCAGGCAAGATATTTCTTTCAGCAACTGATATCTGGAGTTAGCTACTGTCATTCAATGGTATAGTTAATTTGTCTCAATTCTCAATCATCTAAACTTGTACCAGCTCTATAATATTACTGGATCAAAATCTGTGTCTCTTGCTGAATTGTTTTATTATTTCTTTTGTTTCTGTAATTAAATTTTGTAGCAAATTTGTCATAGAGATCTTAAGCTAGAAAACACACTATTGGATGGCAGCACAGCTCCACGTCTCAAAATTTGTGACTTCGGCTATTCCAAGGTAATTTAGTAAATTGTTTCTCCATTTTAAAATATATATATATATATATATTTCTTACCAATTAAAGCCAAGAGTTGACTACAAGAATATAATTTATTTATTTATTAATTTTATATTCATTCCAGTCCTCTGTGTTGCACTCGCAACCCAAATCAACTGTAGGCACACCAGCCTACATTGCTCCTGAGGTCTTGTCAAGAAAAGAATACGACGGCAAGGTGATTTAATTATTTTATTTCCATATGAAAAATTATTAACCAAGTTTGACCTCCTGTACATGTATGCATGATGTCTATTTCAATTTAATATGAATTAATTAATTAGTAAAAGTTATCACAGATCGCAGATGTTTGGTCCTGTGGGGTGACGTTGTATGTGATGTTAGTTGGAGCTTATCCCTTTGAAGATCCTGAAGATCCAAGAAATTTCAGAAAAACAATACAGGTTAGTTATCAAATAAAATTAATGGATAATATCAATTTTAAATTGTATATTATTCATTTATCGCCTTGATTTGTTGTAGTTTAATTAATTAATGTGACTTAATATGGCAGTGGATTCTGAGTGTCCAATACTCAATACCCGATTATGTTAGAGTGTCCATGGAGTGTAGACATCTTCTATCTCGGATTTTTGTGGCTGACTGTGAAAAGGTACAATATTTTTATTTATTTCCATAAATTCTTTCATTTATATTGAATGTTTTTGACAATTGTTCTTTCATTTTTCAGAGAATAACAATATCAGAAATTAAAAAGCATCCATGGTTCTTGAAGAACTTGTCAATAGAGTTCATGGAAGAAGAGGAAGGGAGTTTGAAAAATGAAGATGAATATGATGAAGAATCTCAAAGTGTAGAAGAAATAATATCTATAATTCAAGAAGCAAGAAAACCGGCAGAAGGTGCCAAAGCTGGTGGTCTATTTATTGGTGGAAGTATGGATCTCGATGATTTAGATGCCGATGCAGACATTGATGATATTGAGACAAGTGGTGATTTTGTCTGTGCGTTATGACTCCATTGTTTACTGATTCTTGCACTGCTTCCATTCCCCCAGCTTTGCAATTTCAAGCCAAATCGATCGATTTGTTATGTTATGTTCAAATTTAATGAGTGATGTCGATTTATCGTTTTCATCATTTTGTGTTTGCTTTTGTTTCTTAATTAGCTTTCTAGTTTGTACAATATTCTCAAGGTAATATATATATATATGTGTGTGTGTGTGTGTGTGTGTGTGTGTGTGTGTGTGTGTGTGTGTGTGTGTGTGTGTGTGT
>JAXCLQ010068372.1:0-14662 GCA_035584115.1 Cedrela odorata
TTTTAAAATTATTACTTTACGTTAAAATTAATTTACTACTCTCCTAATCTAATTAGGAGAGTGAACATTACAATTTTTTCGCTGTAGTCATTTGGAAACTATTTCGCTGAGGTTATACTCAGGGCTTGTTCGAGCTATGAACCATATTATTCCAGAGATATAAGATAAGCTGACGTCTAGGAACAGTGTCACTCATATTTAGGCTTCGGGAGGAGATTACCCCGAGACGTTTGAAAGTAATCCTCTGAGAACCTTTTTTACTCTTATGATAATAAGCTAACGTCTAGGAACTGTGTCACCTATACTTAAGCTTCGGGAGGAGATTACCCTGAGACATTTGAAAATAGTCATCTGAGAAGCTCTTTTGCTCTTATGCTCTCTAAGACCGTACTCAGGGCTTATTTGAACTGATGATACTATTACCTCGAAATAAATGATAAGTTAACGTTTAGGAACCGTGTCACCTATTTGTGGGCTTCAGGATTAGATTACCCCAAGAAGTTTAAAAGTAGTCTTTCTAGAACTTCTTTTGCTCTTATGCTTTCTGAGACCTTACTCAAAGCTTATTTAAGATGAGGATACTATTACCTCGGGATAAATGATAAGCTGACGTCTGAAAACCGTATCACCCATTTGTGGGCTTTGAGAAGAGATTACCCTGAGACGTTTGAAAGTAGTCCTCCGAGAACCTCTTTTGTTCTTATGCTTTCTGAGATCGTACTCAAGGCTTGTTTGAGCTAAGCATACTATTACCTCGAGATAAATGATAAGTTGATGTCTGGGAACCGTGTTACCTATACTTGGGCTTCAGGAGGAGATTACCCCAAGACTTTTGAAGGTAGTCCTCCTAAAACCTCTTTTGCTCTTATGCTCTCTAAGACCGTACTCAAGGTTTGTTTGAGCTGATGATACTATTACCTTGGGATAAATGATAAGTTAACGTATGGGAACCGTGTCACCCATTTGTGGGCTTCAGGAGGAGATTACTTAGAAACATTTGAAAGTACTAGTTCGATAACCTCTTTTGCTCTTATGCTCTCTGAGACCATTCTCAAGGCTTATTTGAGTTCAGCATACTATTATGTCGGGATAAATGATAAGTTAATGTCAGAGAACCATGGCACCCATACTTGGGCTTCAGGAGGAGATTACGCCGAGACGTTTGAAGGTAATCCTCCAAGAACCTCTTTTGCTTTTATGCTCTTTGAGACCATACTCAGGGCGTACTTAAGCTGAGGATACTATTACCTTGGGATAAATGATAAACTAACGTTTGGGAACAGTGTCACCCATACTTGAGCTTCGAGAGGAAATTATCCCAAGACGTTTGAAAGTAGTCCTCCGAGAACTTCTTTTGCTCTTATGCTCTCTAAGACAGTACTCAAGGCTTGTTTAAGCTAAGGATACTATTACCTCGGGGTAAATAATAAGTTAAAGTTTGGGAACCGTGTCACCCATTTGTAGGCTTCGGGAGGAGATTATCCCGAGACGTTTTGAGATATGCCTTGGGAACTATACCACTCAGATTCGGATTTTTAGAAAATATTTCTCCGACATGAATAAGAGATAGGCCTCGGGAACCATGTCACTCAGATTCCAGCTTTTGGATAATATTACCCCGAGGAGAATAAGAGATAGGCGTCAGGAGCCATACCACTTAGATTCAGGCTTTTGGATAATATTATCCCAAGGTGAATAATAGATAGGCCTCGGAAACTATATCACCCAGATTCAAACTTATGGATAATATTACTCCAATAAGAATAAGAGATATAGGTTTCGGGAACCATACCACCTAGATTCGAGTTTTTGGATAATCCCGAGGTGAATAAGAGATAAGCTTCGGGAACCTTATCACCCATATTCAGGCTTATGGATAATATTACCCCGAAGAGAATAAGAGATATAGGCCTCGAGAACTATGCCATCCAGATTTAGGTTTTTGGATAATCCGGAGGTGAATAAGAGATAGATCTCGGGAACCATATTTTCTAGATTCAGGTTTATGAATAATATTACCCCAAAGAGAATAAGAGATATAGGTTTCGGGAACCATACCACTCAAATTAGGGTTTTTAGAGAATATTACTCTAAGATGAATAAGAAATAAGCCTTTAGAACCATAACCACCCAGATTCGGGCTTTTGGAGAATATTACCCCGAGGTGAATAAGAAATAAGCCTCGGGAATCATGCCACCCAAATTTGGGCTTTTAGAGAATATAACCCTAAGGTGAATAAGAAATAGGACTCGGGAACCATACAACCCAGATTCGGGTTTATGGATAATCCTGAGGTGTTTGAGATGTGGATTTCTGGAGACCACATTATCCTTTTATATCTTAAGATTAAGCTTTAAACTCTTTCAAATCGTAGATGATATTGTCCTGCACTCTGTGTTTTTTTTACCCCTTGGTTGAGGAATAATTGGAAACTTTTCCTTTTCCTTTCTCCACGGCAATTTGCCTTTTCCTGGTGATATTTTATCGAAGACCGGTTTCACAATTCTTGGTATATGAGACACTTGAAATATTATTTTTCAAGATTTTTGCTAGTATGGGCTTGAAACTCTCTCCTTTTTTTTTTATCAGTCAGTCGCTTAATCAACCATGCAATTTCTGTTATTCTTGAGTTGGAGGAATTTTGATGCGGAGCCTTTGAATCATAGTTTGCACCCCAAGAATGACGGTTTATTATCATCGTTTTGGTTAACCGCCGCCATCTTCTCAAGGGGATTATCGTGGTAATTTTTTATTGTTGTTGTTCGGTTTCTTGTGACATGAGTTCGCATGGTTGCCATAATTTTTTTTTTTTTTTGCGGTTATCTTTGACTTTTTGTTTAGTTTCCAACAAACAGCGCCGGATGTTGATGCAGCAAAAATTTTTTCTTGGACTTCGTGCATCAGCAACGATCTTCTTCTTCTTTCCTTGTCGGCTAACTTTTACCTGCACTCATAATCAAAGGCTATGGGGGGTAAAAAGCCGGTTACTTAGTGAAAACCTTCCGATGCTCAAATTGGAGTGTACTTTGTAATATAAGAGAGAAAGAGAGCTAAGGAGAATTTAAGCTTCTTCTAACAAAGTTTGATCATCATGTGTACCTGGTAGCCATTAGCCTCATTTTATAGGTGTGAGTCTCTCAAACTTATTAGAATCTTATCAAATCTGGAAATAATACTCCTAGTAGTATTTTAATTCCAAGAATCACGGGAATTCTATTTTATAAGTATTGACTTTTCGGATTTTATGGGATCTTAAGTCCTTCTTGAAGAATATTTCTATCAGGCTAATAATCATTGTTATGGAATAATCTAGAGAGAGTTTGGGAAGGAAACAAATCCTTCATAGATACGTAACTGTAGTGAGGTCTCGAGAGTTATTATTTGAGACTCCTTTATTCTTCTGAGATGAGCTCAGATATTGCATGTCTGAGAACTCTATAAATTGCGGTTGAGATTCTTGTAAGCTGTGGCCGAGATCCTTATAAGTTGTGGCCGAGATCCTTGTAAGTTGTGGCTGAGACCTTTATAAGTTGTGGCTGAGACCTTTATTGTGCGTCCCTAGGATAAGACTTGATTTGAGCTTTTTGGTGATTCTGAGAGGTCTCGGCTTCTATCTCTCCTAAAGTCCTCGCCATACTCTTTATTATTATACTAACCCGAGATGTCTTTTTCTATGCAAGACCCGAGGTCCCTATCACTTGAAATAGCTCTCTTTAGATAGCAGTTGGTCTTAGAATACCATCCGTCTCTTCCCGTAGGGTTATTGCGGGCTTTTATTCTTCTGCGCCTTATGCATGCTGGACTATACCTAACACCTACATTTGCTCAAAGTCCTAAAGCAAGCCAAAAATTATATTTAAAAAAAGTTCAATTCAAAATCTTATCTTATCAATTAAATGGAATTTAATATAAAACTAGTTTTACATCAATAAACTGTTTGCATGCTTCATCTCATCATTTTTCTTACGCTCTTTAGTGATAAGAATATGAATTAAAGACTTAATTTCATCCAAATCATCATTTTCCTGCTCCAACTTGTCAATCACCTCTTTCATCTTCTTTTGATTTGTTACATCTGCTTTGTCTTTAAGATGTTTCTTTATCTATAATTTCTCATCCAACTCTTCAAGTTCCATTTCCAACTTCTATTTAGCATCGAGTTGTTTTTGAATTAAAGAATCTGACTTAAGGCTTTTTCTTTTTCCCTATGAAAAATTCATAAATCACCATACTTAAAGCTACAATTATAGTAATAGGAATTTAGAGAAGTAAAGAGCAATTATATTTGCCTACATACTTTATGCTCTTCAATTAGCCTTAACATGTTCTCATCAACCTATTTTTGCTCCATGGAAGCCAACTAAATAGAATTTTTCCTTTGGTCGGTCTTAATTAAGGGAAAAAAATAAGGAAAAATAAAAAATATAGTGTTATTAAAAAGTAGGGAAAATAATAAATAATGTGTAAGAAATTTTCCCTCGAACTAAGTCGTCAAGGGCTGTTGTGTGTAAGCAAATTTCCCTAGACAAAATCGTTGAGTTAAAACTGATTTACAACTGTTTCTCCTTAATGAACACAAAATCCTTTTGACAAAATCTTTAAGGAAAAACTGATTTATAACTATTTCCCTCAATAAACACAAAATCCAATTAACAAAATCGTCAAGGGAAAATTGATTACACACTGTTTTCCATCGACAAACATAATAATAGATTTTTCTAGACAAAATTTCATAAAGAAAAATTGTATATCTCCCTCAATGGTTTACCTGTTTATACGTTTCAAATTTTATAATCACAACCACAAAATGATCCTATTTAGTATCTAAGTCCCCATACAAACTTTAAATCACTCTAAAACATTAACATACATGAGTTTAACAATTTCAAAATGCTAAAAGTATTTTTTTTTATCGTGGATGCAGCCTTGCTGTTGTAGTCCGAGATACCTGTTCTGTTGCACGAAGAAATCTTTTCATAGGTGTAAGCTATTCTTGGGTTTGGCTTCTTCAAATTTATTCTTGGGGTTTTAACAAAAATGGCCCAATTTTTGGACCCAATTATATTTATTACCCAACTTAAATTCACCTTACATCTATGGCTAAAATACACCATTCTTACCCATTTTACCCCTACTTTTTCGTTTCCCTCCCAAAAGAAAGAACTAGTTTTCCATTTCGCTTCTTGCATCGACAAATTTGGTCCAGTTTTGCATTCCACAAATAGTGTAAATAGTAAGAGAATTTCTGCAACGCACTTTCCTCAGCATAATTAGTACATTTTATTAAATTCATCTGTGAAATGTGTGTGATTTGAGGCATTTAGGTTTAGTAAAATGAGTAAAAGTAAGTAGTTGAATGTAAATTATTTGTAATAGGCTATGAGATGTGTGATTTTGTGTTGTTAAAATTGAAGAAGACAAAGTTAAAACATCGAAGAGCGACGTTTTAACTTCGTCGAAAGGCGATGAAATTTCATTGAGGGTTAATGAACTTCTAGGCCTTATTAATCTGAACGAAATTTCATCGTCCCTTAATGAAATTTATAGACACTTGATGAATTTCGTCGAGTCTTACAAAATGAAATGAATTCTGTAAGTCACCATGAAATTTATCGAGGCTAGATATATCCATTATGGAAATGGCTGTTGAATATCTTAACGAAATTCATCGAGAGTATAATTGAGTCTCGATAAATTTCGTCGAGATATTCAGCTTGCATTTCTATTATGGATATGCATTATTGATATCTCGACGAAATTTATCGAGAGTATATTATACTCTCAATCAATTTCTTTGAGATATACAACAGGCATATCCATAATTGATATGCCTACTGGATATCTCGATGAAATTCATCAAGAGTATAATCGAGTCTTGATGAGTCTTGATGAATTTCGTTGAGATATTTAGCAGGCATATTCATTCTATTTGTCTTGATAAAATTCATCGAGTGCCACTTGTCTACCTCAACAAAATTTGTCAAAGGGAATATATGGCCTTTTGTTTTCAAGTTTTTTTAAATGTTTTTCATTATTTTTTACTATGATGATGATAGGATCAATGGGTACACCAAGCGATAATGTCAATAGAGTATTGAAAATAAGAAAAGAAGATTTTTTTTCCTATTGTCATTACCTCGTTGTTCCACTTATGGGTGGTTGAAGGATACATAACAAGTTGACTGCGGAGCAACTTAGTTTGTTCGTACAATCATGTTTTGACAGATTTTTACAAATGTAGAAGTTGGTATTCTCAGGGCAGCTTGTACACAACGTACTTATAAGAAAAGTTGAAGCAACTGGGCAGTAATCAAAATAACAAATGTGGTTCTTAGTTTCTGGATGTGTCATCTGATTTTTCAAGTTCAAGTTTGGGTTCGTAACATACTTAAATTTTAACAATTACTTAACGGGTAATTCTATTTCAAGAAATAGGAGAAATACGGATCGTCTACGTGACAAGTTCTTCCCCGGGGTGATTGATATTAAGCAGTCATAGTTTGATCAATTATTTAAAGACACAGACTTCAACATGGTGGATGATCAAGATGCCTTAAAGCTGGCTTTTACTTTTTTTGTGGAGAGGGTTTTACTAAGGAAAGACACCCGGGCCAAGGTAGACTTATTTATGCTTCAGCTGGTAGATGACTTGAGCAAATTTGAGGGCTATCCTTAGGGCACAATCTTATGGGCATTGACATACAAATTCTTTTCCGAAGCATTGGTTGGAAAGGTAAAAAATTTTAAGAATAATCACTAAAAGAACATAAAGCACTCTTATGAGCGGTACAATTTAGAAGAGTTTCTGATTGTCTACCAAGTGTAAATCTTGTGATTAATTATGTTACTTATGTTTGGAGGGTGTCAGAGACCCCATTTTGTGTGATATTGTTATTTGTTAATGAAAACTGAAATTTGGTATATTTGAGAGTGTTATTTTTTTTAGACATGTGTATGTGCAAATTCTTTGGATATGTTCAAATTATAGGGGAGATTATGCCGAAATTTTTCTAAATGTAGTTATTTTCTGTTATTTTCCATATATGGATATACGGGCAACCCCTATCTGCCGGGGAAAGTATGGCAAACAGTCAAATGACGAACTGCCTCGTGTTTTAAGATGGGTAACTAAAAAGAATAGCTACCATGACAACATCAACAAAATGATTTTCTTGAATTTAAATGTAAGTTTGTCTTAATTATTAAATTTATTTCTTAATTAACTTAATTTTACAAGCTGTCTAATGTGTATAAGTAATATGGTCGTTCTGTGTGTAGCCTCCTCTACTCCATGAGCTAGCTTTCTCACATGTGGAAGGCTTCCTTCTTTATGTAAAGTAGTTATAGTCTATTAAGATAGCATAGGGAGCGTACGAGGGTGATATTGCACTATCTCCCTCAAGATTTACTCATGAGACAGATATTCGTGTAGATGATAACGAGCCAGAAGCAACTCAGACAGATGTAAGTATAATTTCATTTTCACATAATTACATAGTTCGATATCATGTAATCCTAATTAAAAGTTTGTTCCATGTATGCAGGTGCTAGCACATCGTAATGAGGCAACAATACCATATGTTCCTCATTGCTCTCCCCTGACCTCCATTGGACCATCTTTCACAACATATATCGGACCTGAGTGCACACCTTGTCATAATCGCGTAATTAAATCTAATAACAGCACACAATATAAGTTTATAACAAGTGGTATATACTAGTAATACTATAAATTATAAGATGTTACATATATATAATGTATACATACTGTAAATATATACATGATATTTAAATTAATGCCAATATATGTTTATATACATATAGTATTGGTACGGTATGCATGTGTAATAATTAAACAAATACCAATATATATATATATATAGACATATTTTTAAATAATGTTTATACATATACATGTGTATTATGTAAATTGGTAACAATGCATTAATGCATATGTACATTGTTTAAATTAATGACAATATGTGTCTATATATATATAATAAGTGTACCAAATCTATACAAATAATTCAAACCCATTATGACACATGTGTATATATATATATGTGTGTGTGTGTGTGTGTGTGTGTGTATGCATGTGTGTGTGTTTGTGTGTGTGTATGTGTGTGTGTGTGTGTGTGTGTGTGTAATGTTTATACACCTAAATAGAACCCATTAATATATATATATACCAACCCATTTCATTGCTTTGCTTCATTCGAGAAAACTTATTTCTTTGCCAAAGAAAACAAATTGGAAGAGAGAGTGGAGAGTAAACCAAATGGTAATCAAATAGTTCATGCATGTGTAAGAAGCTTGGCCGAAGTAAGGATAGATTGGAAGGAAAAAATTTGGATTGAATTAAAGCAAATTGGAGAAGGAGCCAAGAGAATGGAAGATCGAGAGGGAGAGGGAGCACAATTGAAAAAGGTATAGAGGATTTCGGTTGCATGAGGGAGGATTTAGCCAAATTGAAACCGATTAATAGAAGGAATGTGAAATTGGCCATAAGAGAGTGAAATTAAAGAAGAATCGTGATGAAAAGGGAAGTTCTAGCTGAATGGAATGGTAATCAAAGGAAACCGAGAGGTAGATGGTCATGGTGAAGGAAATTGATCAATTAAAAATGAGTTTTGGTTGATTGAAGTAAGGGGAAGAAGGAGACCAAGTGAACCAAGAGGTGAAAAGGGAATGAAAGCCAAAACAAAAAAAGGAAGAACCAATTTCAGCAACAAAGGTAAGTGTTTATGTGTTGAATTGGAAATATTGATGCTAAATGTGCTTAATTGATGATTTATGTGAATTATGTTATCTTAATAGTCAATTTATGGTGAATGAATGATGAGACATACATGAATTGGTTTGGGGGTAGTATATGGCTATGTGGAATTGTGATTATATTGTGAAAATATGATGTATGAATGTGGTCGATAAGCTTGCAAAGTATTAATGCAAGTGGTGTGGTATTGCTAAAAATCGGAAACACAAATTTGCGATGCCGGTAGGTCGCAGTTGTGTGTTCAAGCAAATGATGATTTAAGTTGATAAAATTGTTATATAGAAGTGTCGTAAGACGTATTTGGGGTAGCGTATGTGAACGGAGTGTCAATCAAATGAGTGGGCGAGTGAAACGCATGAGCATCGAATGTAGTAATTTCTGCGTAGAGTTCGGTAAAGTGGGGATTCCGGGAGTTTTTAGACCTTGAATTGACAAACTGTAAAATGTTACAGAAACTAGACACATAGGGGCACGACATAGTCAAAAATCAGGTCAAGATGTTGAGCGAGTCAGTATAGTTTATTATTTGAACCGAACTACTCTGTCGATGGTTCATAGCTAACTACACTAAGTAAGGTGGCGAGAAATGGCTATAACCTGGGCGTTCGGACTCGAAATTCGAATATGCAAAAAAGCGGTAGAAATTAGACACGTAGTATAATGTGTCCTAAGAATCTTAGAATGAATTGCCTTACTTGTGTAACACACTGCAAAAAAGGAATGTTATCGAGATGCAAAATGCGCGGATGACCGAAATAGTCAAGTTCAGTTTAGTTTTATAAGGGGATGAGCAGGTTCATGCATAGCATATTGATATATCTATTTAGTTATAAAGAATGAATCTAATACGGTAATATATATGTTATAGATCATCGGGCCGACAGTCTGCCGACGCCGTGGTAGTACGAGTACACCGCAGTTATTATGGTGAGTGGGTGCTTGTAGTGTATGTATGTATGTTTGCAATTGAAATGAGTGCTAAAATTGTGTATGATGTACAAGCAATTTAAATCATACTATGTTATGCTGAGATGCACCTAAAATGATTGTGCTATATGAAGACAAATAGCAGTGATATGTGATGACTTACTGATGTTTATGCATAGGGCATAAATGCAAGTATATATAATGGGATCAATACTGAAGTTATGCTTGAATTTGATTAACACAAGAATTTGGTTACATATGATTTATTGTGTGCTAAATTATGCCAAAAAGAATAAGGTTATTATATGTTTGACAAGACAATGACTGCAAGTGATGATTGTTACCTATATGTGTATATATATAAATATATTACGTGATGATACGAAATGAAAGATTGAGATGTCATACCTTGTGATTTGTTTGTGTATGATGATTGTGTTGTGGCGGCGGGACGGCGATATGTAACGCCCTTGGTAATTGAATTTTAACTTGGGAGACGGCGATACGTAACGCCCTTAAGTACTGGTATTTCTTAATGTAATAGGAGACGGCGATACATAACACCACACAGCACTAGTGTGTTTATTTGGGTATTTAATGGGACGGCGATATGTAACGCTCTTAAACACTGGCATATTGTGAAATGATGTGAAATGTGTGATATATGCTGCGATTGAAAATACTCTTGTACGTGTAAGAATTGTTATATGATATTATATGCTTAATGTTAAACTATCAATGTAAATTTAAATATAAGACATGAACTAGTGTGTACATCCACTCACTAAGTCAAGTAGAACTCACCCCCCTTCCTTTTTAGTTTTTGTAGGATTTGATAGTTTGGTGAGTAGATAGGATAACTTGAAGACACGATGTAAAGGAGGGGTCATCGGTTGCAGTCACCACTGTGTCAGGTTCATCTCATATAAAGATTGGCGGGGTTATTTTGCACGTCTTATTTTTGTATGTAAAACATGGTTAAGATAGTGTATTTATAAATACTCTGCCATGTGTGCAGTCAGTGATATTTTGTGTTATAGGGTGTTATTGAGATTGTGTATATATATACATATATATATATAGTTATGTATATGTCAGTTGTGGCAGCATGGCGCCAAATATGTCTATATATGAATGTTGATGTGAGTTTGAGTAAGAATGAATGTGAACAGAATTTGGTAAGGCTTAGAGTGACAAGATGGACCTGTCGCCTGCCAGTAACACTCTGGACTTGGGAGATGTTACACACCTGTTGGGCCTCAGTACATTCACATTAAGGAAGTCCTGAAGGCTATTGATGTATTGCGAACAGATATAGAGGCTCGATTTATGCGTCAAGAAGAATTATTTCGCATTGAGATAGCTTTGGTGAGGCAAGAGTTGACACAAGAGATGCTGTCATTGAGGACCGAAATGCATAGGTGCTTCGAGGTGTTCGCTACTGGAAAACAGGTTAACTTATAAATTTGCATAATTTCACAATGATAACACCTTGTTTGTCATTTCCATAAACCGATTTGTTTGTACTATATAAGATGCTGTGGCGGCAGACAATGAGAGCCTCCCTGACGAAGTCATGGTGGATGGTGCAGATAGACCTACCACCATAGCTCTTGTATATCTAGACGAGGCAAACGATAAATTTACCTCAATTTACATAGCCAGTTTGGGAGACAGTACAAGAGAGGCCTAAAGTTGGCTAATTATTTTTTTTACTCGACAAAAAGGAAAAAACAGAGGACGGTGGGTGAGTCTCCCACAATGGACCGATGGAATAAGTTCATGTATTGGATGCGTAATGCTGATGTTGAGCTAAAAGAGCTACGTAGAATGGCAACCGATTCCTCTTAGTACCTAACCATATTAGAGGGTGACAAGGGTTCATAGTTAGAGGACGATGTAAGTTGCATTTTAGATTTTTTTTTTATTTAACTTTAAGGTCATTTACTTAATATTTTCTAATAAATCATTATTCACCGCTTTACTAGCATAATAATGCGTATCTAAACTTATTGTGGGAGCAGCAGCGTAAGAAGCTAGATGTGATATCGTAACGATGGACCTTGGCAAACAGCTACGCATACGTGAGTTTCTCGACCTTTATATGTTAAGCATAATTATATATTTATTATTCACAAAATAGTTTATGAATAACTATAATAATTTATACATTGAACATGGCTGTTTTAGTAAGGTATGGAGGAAGATAGAATAGAATGAGGTATGTATAGATGCCATCGACTAGGGTCAGAAAGTTTTACGATAGGTCATAGGAGAGATTTTTCCTTCTAAGAACATCGCAGAGGGACTGAGAACCTGATATGACGTGGACGTCGTGTATGTCCCCGTCAATGTAGATTAGAAGTATTGGGTCGTGGCTGCAATTGGCTTGGTGAGGCACCAGATCGACATGTTTAATTCATTTCTCGCAGCGACCTAGGATGACTTCATGGTGACCCACCTTCAGTGTCTATCTTCCCTTCTGCTTTTTTTGCTACGACAGAGTGAACTCTATGCCGTTAAGCCAGAGGTGTCTGTTGATGAGTTATCATTTGTCAAGCATAGATTGCGCGATGATGTTCTACAACAGGATAGTCGCATGGGTGATTGTGGGGTTTTTGTATGTAAATATATTGAGTTTTTAGGACAGGGTTAAATATTAGATTTTGGGCCAAAAAATGCACCTCGTTTGAGGAAGAAGATACACTTAGTTTATGATGTCAAGAGATATACTAGTTTGTATATACACTATAAATATTTATGCCATCATTATATTTATCTTTTTATGATTTTTAATTAGCAAATGTATCGATCAGTTGATAACCATTAACAACATAAATTATCAGTAGCTATTTAGTTTGCATATTTAACAAACTTGTAATCATATGATAATCATTAACAACATAAAATTTATAAACACATATGAAGATATATGGAAGATTGATATCCAATGCCCTTGTGTTTTTTACGATAAATTTTGACAAATTTTTTTTATCGAGAGTATAATCATTAACAACATAAATTATCAACAGCTATTATTTCATGCATACTGGATATTTCAATAAAATTCAACCAAAGTATATTCGAATCTCGATGAATTTCGTTGAGATATCCAATATACATATCTGAATGGATGATTGCGTTTTGTATATCTCAATGAAATTCATCAAGAGTATATTCGAGTCTTGATGAATTTCGTCGAGATATCCAATATGCATATCCATTATGTCTGTCTCGACATAATTCATCGAGTGCAACTTATCTGCCGCAACAAAATTTATAATGATATCAATTTTATTTATTAAATGTACATTGAATTGGATCTAAATATGTTCGAGCTATGAGATGCTGGATACATGTTCAAATTGAAATTACAAACTGAAATTATCTAATTTTGATGCAATGGCACAAGGTTCTTGCAAGTTTGTCTGAGAACACTTTCTCTGTGGTACATTCTCGCCAGCGGATGGTCTCTTTTGTTCCCAACATCAGCCTAACTCTAGACACTAAATAAGTGACAATAAAACCGATTTTTGCAACTCATATGGAACAAGCCAATCCGATCGATGTCCAACAGGGTGGATTTGATCTTAATAACTGAGAATAAGTGTGTTCACAGTGTAATAATGGGAACGAAGTTGGAGATGCTGAAATAGTATGTGTCAACACACAGTTAGTGCATTGAGATGACACTGTTCATCATATTCTTCAAGATATCAACAATTACTTTTGTGCAAGAAACCAACATATCACATTCAAAATGAAATAAATTTGGTCTAATAATAATTCTTAAGGTCTAACATGTATTAACTAAACAAACCAAAATCAATACAATGATAACATAAAATGGATCTTACAAAACGTAGTACTAACTTATACTTGTTGAATACAATGTAGCATTTGTTTTATTTTAAACACTCTAGTCGTCGTAATCGAAACCGATTTGAATGCTTTCATAAACTTCATTGGTAGTTTATCAATGTGATTGTCCAATAATATCACATTTACTATTTTTATTTCCAAAATGTATAGCACTTAATACAAACACAAAGAAATAGAAAAAATATGGATAAAATAGATATGAATGATGTGTTTAGACAATAAATATAAGGTGAATTTAAGTTGAGCCGTAAATATAATTAAACTTAAAAATTAAACCATTTCTGTTAAAAACCCTTTTTACTCTTGGCTTTTATGTTTTATGTGTTTCATGCAAATGACAACATTTAATTGTTTTAAAGGAAAAACAAAGGGTTAGGCAAACCAAGGGTCAAGGGAAAACAAAGTGGCGGAGGCTTTTTTTGTCAAGAAGACAAAGGGTCAGGGCATTTTCGTCCAAAAACGAATTATGGACTAAAATTATGAAGATTTCTCGGACTAGCCTAAAATTTTAAATGAGCACCCATATTGGGCCATTTTGATATAAATCTCATATAAATACACCACCCCCCCAACATAAGTCGGAAAGACACTCTTCCTCCTATTTTATAGCTAGCATAGCAATACCACCGAATCAAAAACATGCCTTTCCATTCAAATTCAATGCATTTTGCAAGTTTAGCTATTCTCCTCCTTCTGTACTTCAATTCGCTATTAGTGGGTCAAGTTTCAGCTTCTCCAAGCATCGTTACTGACAAAGAGGCCTTGATCTCGTTCAAATCCGAAATAAGCGAGGAGACATCCACCCCTCTATCCTCTTGGAATGAAAGCTCCTCTCCTTGCGACTGGAATGGAGTTATTTGCAACAATTTCGACAGCAGAGTGATTGCACTCAATCTTACAGGTTTGGGGCTTCAGGGAACGATAAGCCCTCATATTTGCAATCTCTCCTTCCTTCGTTCACTTCAACTTCAAAACAACCAACTTACAGGAACTCTTCCAAGCCAAATTAATAATCTTTTTCGCTTGAGAGTTTTGAACATCAGCTCCAACAACTTAGCCGGTGGGTTACCACTGAA
>JAXCLQ010068404.1:0-14654 GCA_035584115.1 Cedrela odorata
CTACATCTTTTTAAATAATTTAGGGCCGGTTTGATATATTTAAATATACACACATTTGCTTGCTTTAATTTTGAAAAGGTTTGAACAACAGTTTTCAAATATTTAAAATTAAACAGCCTTTACTTTTCCAAATATGAAGGACTTAATTTATCCTTGCATGCAAAACCCAGCACAAAAATGGAGCCCATGCAACCAGTAAGTAACACTAAATCATCGGTATTAATTAATTTAATTATTCATATAATTAATTTAAATTAATATTATTCATTTAGTGTTGATGCTCTGTAGGTTTAACTGGACAGATAGCCCAACTACCATTCTACCTATCGTCAAGAATCTCATGGCCAATGACGAGGTACTATACTATTCCCAATTAATTCATCTTCTTTTCTTGATCAAATATAGTAATTTTTAAAACTATCATATCGTATTCTGAATACAGTGTCAATACCAGGTTGGAGGTTATGCAGTGGCAATGGCATACCAAGGGTTGACATTAATTACAGTGAGAGAAGCAGGACATTTGGCTCCAAGCTATCAACCACAACGTGCACTCACTTCAGTCTCTTCATTCCTTCAAGGAATTCTTCCTGCTAAACCCTGATTATGATAACACAACTTCTCTTTTCCTACTATTTGCAATAAGAAAAAAAAAAAACACTTTCTCTGTTTTCATTTTTACATTATTGTTTCTAAAATATATCACCACACATTTTCAAATCTGAAAAAAATCCTCCAATTTCAAAAACATCATCTGATATATCATTTCTATAATGTAGATGATCATGCTCGGCGCACTCACAGTGCAGCCATTATCAGAGAAAGACTGTTGGAAGGTTAGAAATAGACGCAGAAATTATATTCTCCAAAATTACACATAAAACGTACATAATTTCTTCTCACCCGGGAAACTTTTAGTGGGAACAAGAACAGGTAGGTTCTGTGCCGCCACCAGAGGCCATCTTGTAACTGCGCTCCCACGTATCAACAGCGGCTGCTTGGGCATGAGGGACATGCCGAGGATGTTTCTCTCTCTTGTCTCCCTTTATCTGCTTTAATGCATGCTTAAGTGCAGGCAATAAAGCCTCCATGCATTCACCAACCGCATTTGGATTTCCAGGCATGTTGATGATCTAAGTACATAAGTAATGCGGAAAAAATATATTCAGGTGATGGTTTACCAATATGTTGACGTTAGGTACCATCTTACAGAACATATATGATCCAAATATATAGTAATATCAGAAATACATCAGGTCATAATTGGATTCAAGTCAACTTCCATAATATAATACCAGCATTTTTCATGTATCGTATGGCAACACACCACCACTAGAAACTAACTTAGTAAGCTCAATAACCAAACATATCAGCTAACAGGTATGTTTAATACAGCAAGCAAGCATTAACAAGTATTATAAACAGCAAATTGAGCCTCTATCAAAGTTTACTAATCGTTTGCTCTCCTTACAACATACGCAAAGGGTTAATCAGTGTCAAAATGTTACAGAACAAAACTAAAAAAAATCAAAACTTATCCTGGTGCTTTGCAATGCAATCTTTAGGGAGAGAAAACTTCCCATTGTTATTCAGACATACGGAGAACTTTAAAGACATCACAGAATGCTTTAGAAAGTTAAAACTTCCATAATTTCCAGTCTCACTTTACCAATAAATGTTCTTTTGATAATTCACCAGCGATTTGAACTTCATAATCCTTTCGTATATTTTAGAACATTTATCCTAAACTTATTACTGAATTCAAATAGTAATTCAACAAACAGTGCCAAACAAGTATTTTGTTCTTAAAAACACCATTTTCAAAACATCATTTTTATAGTTTTCAAAACCACCTCTAAAAAAAGTTACCAAACGTACTCTAATTATCTCCATAGGACGATAGATTATGCAATTGTATAGCCTTTACAAAACTAGTGTGAATTTCCTTCACACTACAATCAAGAAGGATAATAATAGCAAAATAAAACTGTGGCTTACCAATGCTGATCCTCTTATCCCTGCTACAGAGCGAGAGAGCATAGCAAATGGTGTCACCTGTTTTGGAGGATGAAAAAGGAGAGAGAATTCTCACTAACTTGCGAGTAAGATTATTAGCAGCATTATAGAAGCACACACAAACAGTAAATCGAAAACATCAAACAAAAATAGATAGAGGAGAGAAGAGAGAGAAGAAAAAAGGATAGAAAGACGCAAGTCCATTTGCTAGTAGATTAATTTTGAGCAAAAAATGTCCTATTAAACTCATTCAGCCGGGGATTAAAGTAAATTATTCAAGGTACCCTAGTAGAAAAAGATTTAAGAACATACAGAAAATCTTCAAGAAAATTGATCATATCAACATATTCATAGATATGTATATACACATGTATGGTTGCATGCGTGTGTGTCAACAAGTTACCCATAATCATTCATAATGATCCTAATTTCACATGGGGAAGAAGAGGGATGATATTTTGATGACACTTTGTTTTTATGGTTATTGCTTTCTCTCTCTCAAAATGCATATATTAATACTTATAAACCTCACAATGAACAATAAAATGCATATGAATTTGACATTTAGACAAAAATTAAGTATGAAGAAACCATAGGCACACATCTAAACAGTCACTTTGAACTTCAAACCACCAGTTCCACTTAAAGCATGCATGGACAATGGCACAAAACCAATGTTTAAACCACTGATAACCAAATTAAATGCTTTTGTTTCGAACATCTATAAACTTCCACTGAATGACTTCAGACCACCTAACTCAAATAAATTTTCTAACCAAAAAATCCATCCTCAAAGAAATAAAGTCAAATATAGAAGAGTTCAAAATCTATAAATAAACCTATAACTGCATTAACACACATTACAAACTTATATCAAAACTGTTAGTACCTTCAAACTCTCTTGCATCATGACATACAAAAGGCCAGGTGTTTCTCTCTCAATCAATTCTTTCGTTGCTTCAGGGGTTACATCTCTTGGAGTGAAGCCAGTGCCACCTTGTTTGAGAAAATATATTCAGATTAAAAAGGGGGGGAATGCAGAATTATATATTCTCCTAGAATTAAAGCAGCCGAATTCAAACAAGATCCTCACCAAGGGTAAGGATGAGATCCATTTTGTCAATATCAGACCATCTACGGAGAACATCTTTGATTTTTTCCACATCATCTGGGACCACATCCGTCATAACTACCCTTGCTCCACCTAACCTTTCTGAGGAGGAATTTACAACAGAAACTGCCCTAGGTCCACTGAAAATTTCAAGGTGTTCAATAACAAGTCAAACTTAAAAACTTAAATGCACAAAAAAAAAAATGATGAAAAGGACTTGATATCTTTTCAACAATATAGTCTGTAAGGAAATTCACTGCAACCAAAACAAAGATAGCCTAACCAGAAGAAAAGATTTGAGAAAAACGTACATGTGCAAGCATCAGCTAAATCTACATGACCCGTAACAACCAAAGGTCTTTACCATAATTGTATTTTGTGCTCATAAACGAGGCTTAGAGACTTGGTCAACTATTCAAATCAAGAAGCAGTACCGACAAGGAGAGTCCTAGGTACCACTGATAAACATGAGATAAAATGCTTCCAGCAAGGTTACATAATACATAACAAAAATAAAAAGAAAACACGCACCAACAAGATGGCTTGCTAAGCTATTTTAAGAACAATGTCGCAAAGAGTTTAGTGATTTCCATGTTCCACTCTGACAATGAGCAATATCAGCTTTGTTTTTTTTTTTTTTTGCTTTGGCATCAAGCGACCTTTCTGAAACAATCATTCAAAGAGGTGTATCCAGAAGCTATTAAATAAACACAAATGCCTCCCTTTCCCTGCTAAAGGGAATTTTATAAAAGATGACTTTTTAAGGAAATGAAGACACTATTGATCCAATCATTGGTTATATACTGTTGCAAAGCATTCACCGTTACCATATCTAACTCAGATAGGGTGAACATCAGCTCTGCTCTGTTACTTTAGCATCCACAAAGTGACCTTTTTGACATAACTGTTCAGAAAGGTGTATCTGGATGCATTCTGTCTGAAAAATAACATATCTGATTCTAGATTATTCCTCTACAAACAAGGAAAGAGGTCATCAAGTACACTTCGTTGCAAGATAATGCAAGATTAAAATTTTGTGTTATCAGGCTGTCATTCTCAAAATTAAGTATGAAAATAACTCTGCAAACATTAAATTCTACGTCCAAGAGACAAATTCACAATAGCATAAACCATAAAACCCACTCAAAATGAATGTGTCAAACATCCAGAAAGTTAAAAACGACAAAGAAACCTAACAGGGTAAAAATAAGTGTTTTGGATAGTTAGTTTAGTCGTTGGATCTTTTAATAGTTCTATTAAGTTAGATTAGTCGCTGATCCTTTAATTTGATAGTTCTATAAAGTCTTATTCTTAGGAGTGTTTTAGCAATTCACTGTTGGTTGGAATGGGTTGTATCGGTTATTGGTTCTTGATTTCTAGGACAAGCATTGTTGGTCAAGATCTTATCGTTTTAGCAATGTTTGAGTTCCTAGGAAAGTAACCAAATCTCCACATATATCTGTGTATACTTAAAATTATGAAGAGCTGAATTTTTAGTTTGATTACAGTGAGATTGCCGACTTGTTAATCTTCTTGCTCTACCTACTCTATTACTATTCTTCTAATTAGTGTTACTTCTTATAATTCCATTTCTTGACATTTTGCCATTGTTATACTTCTAACTATACCTACTGCCTTATAAGACTTTCCTCTTTTCAAGCCTATATCTAGTTGAGACACCTAAAAAGTTACAGATCCAATTACACAAAGCAAGCATTTAAAAGAAACATTAAGTTAAATACCTTCGATCAGGTCCATCCCCCGATGCAACAGTATCACTCACTGTAAGAACAGCTACTCTGAACTCAATATCCTGAGAACCACCTGTAGTTACTTCTTTGGGTTTGCTTCCTTGGAGTGTAGAAGCCAAAACAGGCGATAAGACTGTATTGCTATCATCATTACTACTAAAATCAGAAATCACGATGGTAGACACAGAACTTCCAGCAGAAATTACACTGCCAGTCACTGGCAACTCCAACAAGGCATTGGCCGATTTCATACTTAAGAGTCGGCTGCTCATCTGATGACCAGTGCTCTCAGCAACAAATCTGAAACCCATTAAGAACACTTCATTTGTTAGGTAAATACACCAGGAAGAAAAGTTAAAATGGCCCTACTGCCAACACCCAAGATAACCTGACAGAATTCAGGTCCTTCTGGTTGCAATCAAACCCCAACATCAAACTCAGAAAACATGACACAGAAGGAAACATCCCTAAACAACTTACCCAGGATTGCCTAATCCATCATTGGTTTCCCATCTTATAATGGCACGATGAAATTCTGGTCTTACTCGATCTGTCTTCACAGGCTGGAGCAGGCGAGCCTGCACTCTTTACATAGCAAAGAAAGGAAAAGAGGTCAATACAGTTCTAATTTTGCTCTAAATTTCATTTATACTGGATAAATAACAAATTAAGCAAGAATGAGCAGGGAAAGAGAATGTAAGGGGCACAACATTTCAGAAGTTACAACAACCTCAAGTGATGAGGGTTTTCCCATCCAGAGAGATATCGTATGGTGGGGACAACGAAGAGATGAAAACAGACTAGACAGCTCACTGGATTTCCAGGTAATCCGAATGCAAGAATTTTATTCACCATCATATTTTCTGCTGGTTTTAAATTGATCTCAGCAAACGTCAAAGGTTTCCCAGGTTTCATGCTAACCTGAAGATGTAATCGACACCAAACCATGATAAGATAATTTGCCTAAGCCACTAAAACTAGTGAATTGAATCAATTACTCAAGCCCAACAACATATTATAACTAATTACTTGTTCCACTACCAACATATAAGCTGTGGTTCTCCTGAGTCTAGAAACACCTTCAAATTTCAAAAGGTTTAAGAGAATAAATGGGACATAATTTACCTTGTTGAAATACACTGTCCCTTTTTTTTCAAGCAATGGCTTGACAAAGTCCCTGTCTCCCATAGAAACACCTCCAGAAGTTATAAAAATATCAATCCCAGCAGAAAAAGCATTATCCAAGATCTTTTCAAGTTCTTCTTCATCATCTCTAGCAATACCAAGATCAAGAACTTTGCAATGCTGCTGCATTGCAGCTGCCAGTATCATTGCACGGTTTGAATCCCTAATCTGCAGAAAAATATGAACCAGCCTTAGTGTCAAACATAAGCTGATGCGGAATTTTTTTTGCTTTATTTTTTTGATAAGGAAGTTTGTATAATCTGGTGCAGATATACATCGTAAACACACAGGTTAACATAGGTTCAGATAAATCTTCTAGGTTGGTACAACACATGGTAAACTACCCTGCTAAGAGAAATGGAGATGAGTCCAGTATAAAACTTCTTTCTGCAGCAAACTTGAAGTTCAAAATGAACCCTCAGCTTTAATATCCTCAAGAGAGAAATAGACAAGAAGGGGGCAGCGAAGAGAGAGAGTAGGGGGGTGGGAAAGATTCCATATGCGAGAACTATGTGAGTTCTTTCAATACAGGGAACAATGACATTAGAATAAATGCTACCCTTATGTTAGCCGAATCCCAAGGTATGACCTCAAGCATATATAAGCCTGCAACAATGAGGAGAGCAGCAAGGTCCTTGAAATTTACATAGGTCTAAGTAGTTCTCAATACCCACCCAACCCACTTGCTTCGAGGAAAAAAAAATTGGAGGCAAAGGAAAAGACCAGACTCCTTTTTTTAAGGTTGAATTTTTCAACATTTCCAATTATTCAGGTTTTGCATACAAAAAAAAATCAGTAATTCATTCAAGTACAAATCCTGACAAAGAATGATCGCAAAGCTTCACTTTTACAGCTCTGTAGTGATTATCTGTGACATATATCAGTCACAACTACAGGGCACCCCTTAAGGTCAACGTTAACAAAATCTGAACTTAGTCGTGCCTAAATCCTTTGAATTGCAGAGAAATTTACTTTCCACTTTAGTACTAAGCCCGTGATCTCAAAAACATGCATACTAAGTCTTGTAAATTAGAGTCTCTAATAGATATAGGGTACCTGGCCACGGTTTAGAAACTGGGTTGTTGGCTCGACAAGTTCGTCTCCTGTAGAAAGCACTCCTATAGTTGGTGTACAATATACCTGCATGACAGCACTAGCCTCAGTCTGTCACAAATTTATCATAACACAAAATGAGAAATATTGTAATACCTTCACCATCATTACACCTGCAGTAGCAAGTAGCCCAATTTCTGAAGCACCTATTCTTTCTCCAGATCTCAGTACTACGGCATCCTTCTCAATATCACAACCCTTCAAAACAGATACTCATGAGCTATTACTAATAAATATGAGAGCGTATAAAAAAGTTAATCTTTAATAAATCACTATTGAACATGGTAAAGGCAAAACCTCAAGAGAAAAAAGTGATTTTTATTTGATCTTAGTGTGGTAAACCTTTGGATAAATTAAATAATTCAGTTTGATCATCTCATTTTGCCATAGAGATAGATCAGTTGACAAGGTAATTCTTGCATTACAGATTTTTTGTAAAGCACATTTTGTAGTTGAAATCAGACTCAAAAACAAACAAGCTTGAGCACCATAACTACCACTCTTTCTGAGGGCTAGAGCACCATTAACTACCAAGTGACACTTGAATAACAATGCAGAACCAGTAATATTTGGACCCAGCAAAGATGGACTAGAACTACAACATAAAAGCAGCGTTTTTCCCATAGTTATGAGTAGAGAAAAAACAAAGATATATCTGATGTATTTCCAAATAACCTTTTTTATGTATGGCAGACTAACTTAATAGTGGTAGATGAACTATAATTGTCTTCCTGTGCTCTTCCCAATGATGGAAAAATCAAGAGTATTGAATGGTGGCATGTTTATTCATCTCTCTCTCTCTCTCTCTCTCTCTCTCTCTCTCTCTCTCTCTCTCTCTCTCTCTCTCAATTGTCTTAATGAACTCATAATTCCTGCACAATTCCAGCTAAAGTGACAGACATTTTTGTACTGAAACTCCTCAACATGGACCCAACTTCGGGAACTGATTAGAAGAATGATCTTACAATAATCTACCAGATGATCTAAAAGCAAAGAATTCCAACTCCTTTAAAGGATATTAAAATTCAAATTGTTTAAGGGGGCTTTGGGGACATCCATCTTCTACTCTCCTTTTCATGACTTCGCAGTGGTTCCGTCTATTTTATCTAGTGATTTTGGTCATATCCCTGGTATACCATAAAAAGAATTTTTTCAATCTTCATGTACAACTTTTACATTTGAGGTTTAACAAAGATATCTTTGTTCAAATATAAAATGCTGCATGAATGACATGCATTCATTCTAACCAACACATATATGAAAAAAATTTGTCAGCGAAAACTTAAGGCTATTATGGCTTTGAAGTTAGCATTGTGATCAGGATCCAACTGCTTGCTTTCCATATTTAGCCATGAAATTATTGAAAGTTACCAATTCATCAAAAAATAAATAAATAATAAATGCAACTGCAAAACCTTGAAAATTATTTTATAAACTTCAATAGAGGAGTAATCAATCTCTTTAAGTAGCAAAAATCATAATCTATCATAAAGAAAAAGTCAAAAGAAAAAAATATGGAGCGAGGAATCCTACCACCGGACGAATATCAGCACCTTTACTAGATTGTATCAATATCTTTACTCGCTTGCATTCAACTGCAGTATCTTTGATTTGTTCAGTGTCCTCAACTTGAACAACTGCATCGGCACCATCAGGTATTGGTCCTGAGGAAGAACAAATTCCAAATGGAAAAAAGGATCAAAAACTGCATGTGCAGAAATAAATTAACACAGGAGCCTTCAATGTTTTGAAAGCTTAAAACCATTTTTTGTGGCAACAAAAACAATGATCTTGTTTCAAATGCTTGCATCCTTTGAATACCTTCAAGCCCAACAAAACACAAAAAAAAAAAAAAAAAAAAAAATAGATGACCAAACTTTGTTGACTAGGTTTAATGGCTTTTATGAACAATTAAGGAGTAATTCAAAAACGAAAGATATAAAGGACTTGTTCAGCATACAGTTGAATCACAACCAGGAAGACCAATTACTTGGAATAGTTTCTGAGTATTTATATCAAACATTTATGTACAAGAAAAAAATTAGTCAGTCAAAATTTCTCAAAAGTACATAAGAAAGGACAATTGCTTGAAGATATAAAAATTAGTCAGTCAAAATTTCTCAAAAGTACAAAAGAAAGGACAATTGCTTGGAAGAATATTTTGTAAAAGTATTTATACCGAGCATTCATGAAAAAGAAAAATCACGTACCATTTCACTCTCAAATAAACACTTCAAAGCTTTAAAGGCTCAAATTACAGTAATTAATTGATTCATACCTATATGAACAACTTACAAACCTATATATAGAGGGTTGTAATTCAACCGAAACACACTCCTAGAAAATATCAAAAAAATAAGGAAATGGAGAAAACAATGGGTTTGAACAAAAAAAATCCAAGACCTTTTGACTGAATTTTAGACTTTGCAGAGAAGACTCTTGGAAAATATAAAACAAATGAATTTGACTCCCTTGTAAGATCTTGGACTGACTTTCTGACTTCTTAGAAATATTACATGTGTTTAGACTCTTGGATCAGTTTTGCTGTTAATTTTTTGATCATATAAGATCCCAAGTAACATCATCTGAACCATGCCAAATCAAAGTTTGGACCCTAGATTCTTTTCTCTTATGTCTTTGATAGACTAGTCTTCATCAACTCACCTCCTTATTTATGGACAAAATAGTAAACCTAAGGAAGCTTCCAGCAGTTAAAGCTAATTTTTCTGAATTTTTTATGTTTGCTTAGGGTGCATTTAAAAGCACCACACAATAAGATATGTTTCACTGTGATCCTGTAATAGCATTCTTTGGGAAAAAAAAAAAAAAAAAACCCATGACCACAAGTTAAATTTAAAAAACACAGAAGTCATCCTGGATACGGCAAAAAAAAAAAGAAGAAGAATTCAAAGTTATCTTTAGAACATAACTATAAGTTGCTCAAGTTCAAGATTGCTCACAAAATCTTAATAGCCCCAATTATGTCCTTCAATTACACTGTTCAAATTCCAGACAATGCCCAAACACACCAAAAGCTATCATTCACAGATTATCTATAGATCAGCACAAAAGATAAAACTGTATAAAAATAAATATCAGCACAAAAGATAAAACTGTATAAAAATAAATATTAACTTGATATAAATTTATAAACCTCCAGTTGTCACATATGCCACAGTTCCGGGAGTCACTATTACATCAACCCCATCATTTCCAGCTCTAGATTCAGTTATTACAGGATATTCACCAGGCCCATCTGAAGCAACTACCGCATAACCATCCTGCAAAAGCCAATTTTTTTACTATTAATGTCATTCAACTGACTAAAGAAAACTACAATTTCCCAATAGCCTTGGTAGTTTGATAACAGACAAGAAATTGAGCAAAGATTATTATTTTCATCCCGTGAACTTCAGTTTAGTCTTGAGAAGAAAAGAATTACACTTAAATTCAATTTAGCAAATATCAGAACAAATATCCATATACAGAAAATATAATATCTTCAACAACATAATTTAAACATACACTAGCATAACTAGCATATATTTGGAATTGAGGTGTTGGGACTTTTAATCTATAACTGCCGTCTCAAGTATAAGTGGATGGATGGTTTATAAATATTAGTTATCAATTTCCAAACACTACCGATGTTCCGCAGTTACGATCATACCCTAAATGAAAGAAATAAAAATCATGATCAACACTCACGAACGTCAAGTTTTGACTTCCACATAACAAGCAGAAAAATGCCAATTCGTTAATCATAAACATTACAAAATAAAAAATAAAAATACAACAGCAATTGTTCATTCAAGGACTACAGCTTAAAAATGAAATGAAAGAAGAGAATTGATTGAAATTAGACTTTCGGGTTATGGGATTAACCTTAATAGAAGCTGGGTAAGGAGGCAAAGGGTCGGGCGCACGAATATCTTCCGCCAAGACTTTGCCCAGGGCTTCGTTAAGCGGCAATGCCACCGGCGCCTGGCGTTGAGCAACGCTCAGAACTGTTCGAAGGGCCTCTTCGGTTGATATCATCGTGGATTTGCTGCTGCAACAATCTCCTTCTCCACCCATTTTCGCTACAGCTAAAAAGGGACACCGATCAACAGATGAGAACGAAACGAGAGCGACTGTAGCTTTCTAGGGGAATAATCTTTTATTAAAAGTACCTTTTCATAAATTTTTTAGTTAAAAAAAAAAAAAAAATGTTCGTTATTCCATTTTAGCTAATATTGCCTCAACCGTATATTTCAACCAGACTTGTTTGGTTTATTTTAAGAATAATTAATTATATTATTTACAAAAATAATTTAATATAATATTTATTTTTTATTTACAAATTTAACATCATCTTATTATAATTGTAGTTATTATTCTTTTTTTAATTATTTTTATTATATAAAAAAAAATATATTTTTTATATTTTTTAATGTTTTATATTAGTTTATAAATTTATAATTATATTTTATATTTCATACGTTTTGTAATTTATACAATTAGTTATATTTATTTGATAATTATATTTTTATTATAAGATAAATTATTATTAAAGTAATTATGTTTTTATTTTTTATAAAAATAAAATGACTATCCAATAAAACTAAAAACAATAATGTTGTTGGTAGTTGTAATAGAATTTTAAAAATATTATTAAAATTTTAAGATACTTAAATAAATAAATATCAAGTTTAAATTGTATTTAAAATTAATTTATTAATGGTAATTGATATACAATTGAATTTATAAATTTTAAATCAAAATAAGAGATGCATTCAAATATAAAATAATTTTTTATATTTATAAATTATTTTTTAATAAATAAATATATTTAAATAATATAAGTTTAAATATTTGTTAGTAAATTAACTATTAAATTAATAGGATTCATTTATGTTATATTTAAAAATAAATTTTCAATTTAATTTAATTTTTTTTAATTATGAAATGTATAAACTATTTGAGTTAGAAAAATATATTTTTGTCCAAATAAACTATAATAAATTAATATAACGTATATTTATATTTAAGAATATAAATAACATATATATAATAATTTTTTAATAATTATTTTAAAAGAATATAATTAAAATTTAAAAATAAAAGTAATAAATAATTGAAAATGTTAATTTATTAATAATTATCAATAAAATTTGAAGTAAAAAAATAATGAATTTCCTTCATTGATAATTTCATAGTTCAATCAAATAATAAAAAAATTCATTTCATTTCTCTTTGTTTTTCTTTTGCTTTCTTTTTTTCTTTATAGGAATAATTTAACAAAGATAAGGCCTACAAGGGGTCCACCAGTTTGGGACAGAAATCAAGGAATGATTTTGTTCCTGACCGAAAAGGCAAGGCGAAATGAGAATTACCCATTCTCATCCCGTTTCTCCTTTTTTTATATTAAAGTATATTTAAAATAATAAAAATATAACTAATATATATTAAATATTAATTTATTAAATTTTTTTATTTTATCAATAAAATAAAATAAAACCATTAAAATGTAAGTAATTTTTAGTTAGATATTAAATTATATGATCAATTATAATTATTAAGTAATTTTTTTAATATATTAACACATGATCAACAAAGAAAAAAAAAATCTTTCAAGATTTTATTTATTTTCGTCTATCAAACAAAATATATTTTCTACAAAATTAATAAAAAACATAAAACTCTAAATATTTTTTTAATTTAGTTTTTCTAATGTTTATTAAGAATTATATTATAATTTATTAACATAGTAATTTATTAATGTTAATTTATTATCTTTTTATTTGATTTTCACAATATTTATATATTTTTTATTTATTTAATTTGTTAAAAGATGACAGGTCGGGGACAGTAATCTCCTTTCTAAAATGGGGACAAAAATCACTTCTCAAAAGGGAACGGGTTAAGGACGGGAATATTTATTAGTATTGTATGCACTAAAACTATTCGTGTTGTTAATTTTGGGTATATTATATTGAATTATTATTATAATATGTATTGTATATATTTATTAATAAAAGAAATTATTTTAATTCATATGTGTATGTTGCTTCTTCTATCTATACATATTAATGATAGAATATGTATATAAATTGTCTAAAATAATTAAATTATCTAAATAGTTCCCTACGTATATAATATCAAATAGGCATCGATGTCGCACAACAAGCACACTAAATATCTTCAATGAATATCATGAGATGATATTAGTACGGGTGATATGATAATCATGTCATTAAGACAATAGTATGGATTAATAGTAAGATAATTTTTTTTCGAACGTGACCAAAGATATGATGATTCACATGAAAGTATGTTGTCAATGATTCGTCATATAATTATACTAGTGTGTTAACTACTCCTTAAACTTAAGACATCAAAGTTGTTAATTTATATATAAAAGCTGGTTTGGTCATGTGTTGTTTATATCGAAATGCGAATGACTGTAAAATGGGATCCGTGACTTGATACATAGGATTTTGAAGTTCCATTGACTTGGTCCAAATTCGAGTTCTCAGATATATATCAGTAAACTGCTGAAAATAAAGTCTTTGGCCAAAATATAAATGTCATACGAAGAATTCATAGTGACAAATTCAGCACGTGTTGACTGATTATCCACATATGACTAAATTTAAGGTTTTGACATCTATAAGCTCTAATTTAGTTGAAATTAGACGAACGGAAGGAGACTATTCACATGAAATGTATAATTAGACATAAAAGGGTAGATGAAGATTTACTTCATTATAATTTAGTGACTATGACATGTTACTAGACGTTAACCATAGTCGTTGAGTTTTCGAATAGTTAAGAACAAGTTTGATGAGATTGATTTCGACTCACGACTAACTGCACAGTGAACCCAAGAGGTCATAACCAAAAATTTATGTTCTTTCTTATTATGAGAGAGATTAAATATTATCCGCAAACGAGCTAGCACTCTCAGAGATAATATTTGATCGAAAAGTGTAAACGGTTTACACGTTAAATAGTTTAACATACCCAAGAGCTTTATAAATTAACCCGAGCGTAACTAAAAGTAAGTTACAATATTCTATTAATCTTTAAATATAAAATGAAATTAAAATAAGTTTGGTCAAAATTGGTTTGATTAACTTAGGAACCATTTTGCATTAAAAATTCTAAATAATGACAAAATGATCATTTCTTTTGTTACTATTAGAAAGCTTCCAAGAGAAGCTTTAGACTCATTTATCTTTGACTATATTATCAATGATATTTTGATAATCAAATTAAAAATATAAATATGGGTCATTTTCAATTATTTTAATATAATGGACATAATATGTCAAAAATGAAAAAGCTCTTATTTTTCTCTCTTGATAGATATACGGACAAGCTTGGGAGCAACATTTGACTTTAATTTCTTAGAAATTTTTTAATTTCTTAGAAATTTTTTAATTTCATATATTATTGATTAATTTTATGAAAATTGACTTTAAATGCATGATTTA
>JAXCLQ010068415.1:0-14653 GCA_035584115.1 Cedrela odorata
ATTCTTTTTAATAACTTTTTTTTCTCTTTTATTCACTTAATTTTTTGTCATGTATATAATACTTTTATAATTTAATTTTATTGATTTTATTTTTTAAAGATTTTTTTGAGTTAAAAATTAGAGAAATTAAAATAATTAATAAATATAGTATCCTATTTTAAGATCAAAACCGAATTGAAAACAAATTGAAATCGAAAAAATGATACTTTATTAAATAGGATAAAATAGGTTCAAGTTATAAAATTTAAGAATTAAATTATTTAAGATAAGTTACGATTTCAAATAAAATCATAACCAAATTGAAAACAAATTAGAATTGAAAAAAATAATACCTTATTAAATAAAATAAAGTAAATTTTAATTTTAAAATTTTAAAATCAAATTATTTAAAATAAATTATGATTTAAAGTAAAATTAGAAGTAGAATTTGATTTGCACACCCTACGATACAAGCTGTTGGATAGTTGTTGGCTTCAATCAGTTCAGACGTGTTACTCTCGCCCTCACCCACCTCCTTCTCTTCGTTACAATTTTAGTTGGGGTAAAAACATTTGGATCACTGATATTTTATAATTTTACATAAAACAATATAGTTTATATACATATATCAAATAAGTTTCTCACCTTGAATAAAATAATTTAATTATTTTTATAATATTAAATTTTGATCAGAATTATTTAAAATTTCATTCAATCCAATCCAATCCAATCCAATTTATTGTTATTAAAAAAAAAAAAAAACAAATTTAGTGGTTTGTGAATTGGAAGAAGCAAATTTGCAATAGGTGTCATTGGATATGGGTCAGGGAACTATGTGATACAAAAGGACAAACATTTCGTTATTTGTAAAACACAGATATATAGGAACTCCAATGTTATTATCAGAATTTTTATTTCATTGCCAACATATTGGAAACCCACAAAATATCAATAATAACTCATAATCTTAACGATTCATTCATGTCCAAGTACAAATATACATGATCTGCTCTGCTATTTTTTTGCTAATAATTTTTAATTTAACGAAATCCAGGTAAAAAAGAAAATATGTACAAGAGAATATATATATATATATATATTTAAAATTGTTTTTATTGAGTTAGGTTTAGGCTATTGAGATTAGTGGGTCATCTAAACGTAGAAGATGAACAGTGGTCCATGTCCATCGTCTTGTTCAACTTCGTCTACATTTCATCCTCCATGCTTCACTTCCGTTTCTCGCAACTTCAAGTTTCCTCTGTATGTCTTACTCATTCTTTTATATTATTCATTTTGGTTTATATATGTTCTCTTGATGTTTGTAGAAATGACTCGAATAATTATTTTAGACGGCTGAGTTATATAGCCGTAACTTCTCACAATTTTATTTTTTATTTTATGTAATTTTGCTTCTTCTTTTTTCTGTTTTATTTATTATTATGTATGTATTTTTCCTTATTATATACTTGAATTTATTAATTTATCGTTATTGTACGTCTGGTTTTTTTTTTTTTTTTTTTTTTTTTGAGCTAGTATGTTACACTCACTTGTCATGCTACATTTGCCAATATGAAATTGTTAATGATCGGAATTTTAAGTTACTCCTTCATAGTGTAGGAAGTAATTGTACAGAATTGTGTTTCTTATCAATTGGCTTATTTTATATGTTAACAATCAATAAGATCTGTACAGTTTTTATATAGTTCGATGTTCCTCTCATAGGCTATTGCCACGGGTGATATATACTTCTCAAAGGATGTATCGATGCTCTGGAGTTCATATGGACGCCTGTCTTAGTTCTAATTTCTCAACAAATTGCATGGTTTCAAGATATTCCTTCGGATGGTCTGAGACACAACCTTCATTTGCTAAGCAACCACTTAACAAATGCTTTTCATCATTGGGAGCATTAGTGACTTCAAAATCTGAAGATATCTCTGTTACATCTCTTATCGGTGAGGAAAAGATTGGTGTGTTGTTGCTGAACCTTGGAGGTCCTGAAACGCTAGAAGATGTGCAACCCTTTTTGTTTAACCTTTTTGCTGATCCGGTAACATTATTTTTATCTCTTGTGATATAAATCTTATGTTTCTGTGCCATTCACTAAATAGAATGTTCAGTCTTTTCTTCCAGTCTTAAGAAATATATTTATTATACTAGTTTAAGACTAGTAGACTAATTTCATATTAAAAGGTTTAACAATCTATGATTTTTCTTACATCTAATCTATCTTTAATCTTTTTTGTTTCCTTCTTGTGTAAATTTATGTAAAGATATATGCATGAGAAATGATTTGAGGAAGTAACTATGATAAATGCAATAAAACATGTATTTCGAATTGGGTTTGCCACATTGTTATCGTATGTTAGCCATTTTGTTACTTGGATTCTGTTATGTGTGTGGCCAAATGTGGTACACATTTTTGAATCTCAGGCATGACTTTGCTGTTTAAATGATCTACAATCTTCTGATTATAGTAACTAATAGCTAGTCTTTTTAAATAGTCCCTGTAGAAGTAGTACTGTACTAGTGCCATTGTAGAATTGACTAGGACCAACAAATATTCTCATTAAGTAATATCACTTTTACGGAAAAGATCAATTATTTTAAGTGTCTTGTCATAAGTTTGTCTACAATTTTCCTTGAATCATTTTGCTACATATAAAATACACATATACGTTTTGATGTATTCTTTTTCCTCTTTTTAATACTCTTTTCCTCACATAGAGACGAGTGCTAAACTGACAAGGATTGATGTAGGACAAAGAGAAGAATAGAAATAGAGAATAGAAGAGATAGAAAAGATTAGAAAATAGATTTTCAAGATAGGAGATACAGAAATTGGAGAGAGGAAATGGAGAGAATGAATTGGGAAAGAGCAAGAAACAAAAAGAGAAAGGAGATATACACAATACCAAATCATTTTTATTCATTCATATTCTCTGTCCAAAAAAATGCATTCAAGGAAAATTAACCTATTTATGATAACCTAATCTATTTATTAGTATAAACCTGATGGATAGTTCAAATTTTATTAAAATGATTATACGAATAATCAGATACAGTATTTTTAAATTGGATTCTTGATTCTGCTTAAGGATAAGTTATATAATTTGAATTTGCTAATAGACTTGTCTACTTCCAATATTTTGTATATAGGGTACACTGAAATTTGTTGGGTTCGTGCTTCGGATGCTTTTAATTGTTCAGCTTAAGATGTATACTTTTTTGAAGCATTACTTTCAACATTTCATTCTTTGATATTAATATAATGATTGGACTTAAATGAATTTAATAGGACATCATAAGACTGCCAAGGATGTTTCGATTTCTTCAAAAGCCTTTGGCACAATTCATATCTGTTGTTAGGGCACCCAAGAGCAAGGAAGGCTATGCATCAATTGGTGGTGGTTCTCCTTTGCGACGAATAACTGATGCACAAGTATGAATTTTTTTGTTCTCTTTCTTTTTTGGTGTTAAATCAGCTGGAGTTTCTTGATAGCTTGAATTTATTATCATTTGATTTTAGCGTACTTAGGATACATAGTGGTTTTGGTTCATTGGAATGCTAAAATACAAAATTAGAGAAGAAAAAGGATATGACGGATTAACAATATACAAATTGTTCCCACTTGCATCTAATGGTAATATTCTTTTATTTTTATTTTTTCTTTTATCTTAATTTGGTTTTATTATTTGAGTAGGATATGTGTTACTTGATGGAGCAGATTTCAAGTAGAGCTTCCTCGAGTAAATCTTGTATTAGTAGAGTTTTTATAAGTAGAGCTTTTAATAAAAAAAAGTTATTGGTGATTTGATTTTAAAGCACGTCTTTTAGCAAAATTGTGTAATTACCTTAATAGGCAAGTTTTTAAAGGTTAGATTATGAGAGAAATGAAGTAAAGTATTTAAAATAAAAATAAGGGTATTTGCGACAATTTAACCCTTTAAAAATGCTCAAAAGGGTTTACTTCTTAAATGCCAAAATTTGAGATTCTCCCAGTTGAGGTAACATAGTTTTTTTAATCCTTCATAAGCTTTTCTTTTGTTACAATCAAACGACAAAAAATTTAAAAAGAGTTTTGGTATTAAAAAGGCAGTAGAAAACTCATACCAAACAGGTATTGATTTGATTAAAACTTAGACCATTACTTATTTTCAGTGTTTAGTCAGGCTTTTCTTGATCGATTGTCAAAATATTGAACAATGGTTATGGGTTTTTGCCTTAGTTTTCTTCTGAAATTTCCCTTCTATCTTTTCTTTTATTATCGTTTTTATTTTCTTACTTTTCTAGCCAGAGTCTTTTAGTCTGAAGAGCACAGAAAACCACAATGTTTCTATAGTTGTAGATTCCCCTTTGCAGGACGTTTTTTGTTGCCTTTGTCTACACCTGGTCCATTCTTTATGTATATTTTTTATATTTCCATTTAATAACATCTTTTCAGTTTCCTATCAAATAAATAAATGACTAGATCATTGTCTTCCTTTGAAAATGCATTGTTTCATCTCTATTTTGGATGATTTGGCAAGGAGAAAAAAAGATACAATATTGATGGGTTGTGGGATAGAGTTCTTCTTTTGGCTTCAATTTGGACTTCAGTCAAGATACCTCTTTTGTTCTTTGTTCATTCAAATTGGGGGTGGGTTTTGGGATAATGTATAAGTGGTTTAGCTTTGAAGAATATTTTATTGGATAATGTATAGTCAGGTTTCCCTATTGGGTTTTTGATGATCTTTTGGATAATTGGTCAACAACACCTATGTAGTACTTTCTTCACTACGTTATACAATTTTCAGTTTTCATGAAAAATAAGTAAAAAATCTTTGCGGCCTTGTCATGTTTTGATGGTAGTGATGTTTGGGAGTTTAACTGAATTTGAACTTGAAGGTAGAGGTGCTTGAGTCCCAACTAGTATAAGCAGTCATTCCAAAACTGTACTGAGCATAAACTTTTGGATCAATAGGTTGTGATGTTATTTTAGAAAATCTATTATAAAAGCTTGAGCTTTTAAGGTGGAAATCCCAATTCGTTTGAGAAGTCGTTCAAAATCCCGAACCCATCTGATGTTGGATGCATAAAAACATGCTAGAAGATCGATGAAGGAATTATCTAGAACATGAAGGAATCCCCTTTTCCCTCTTGAAGAATACCATTCTGTAAGGCTTTCTGTTGGACAAATGTGAGCGGTAACTCGCTCTGTGCAAGATGCCTTTATGTTTTGAAATTTTGGGAAGTTTAAGGCTTGTTCGATATTGTTTTTAAACTGGTGTTTTTACAAAACCAAAATGAAAATGAAAATGATATTTTTCAGTTATAGTATTTCGGATATGAAAATGCGTTTGGCATCATATTTTGAAATTTGTATTATGAAAGTGAGAGAGTTTGATTTGGGTGAGAGGAGTATTTTATGATATGTTTTGTGATTTATTTTGTAAAATAGATAAAATAACTTTAAATCATTTTATGATTTTAGATTATAAATATATAATTTATATTTTCTGTTTTATGGATTTAATTTTAACAAAACAATAAAAGACGTATTTTACATTTGAATTTGTAAAATGAAAATGAAAATAATGGCAAAAAATGATACTGGACGGGCCCTTACCTTTTTTAGAAGTTCGGGAGTTCTGTCCTAAGTGCGGAATTAGAGTTGCATATTGCATTAATTGATAGCTGTGGAAGTTTTCTAATGCTAGAAAGGACAAATACAATTCAAACAATGATAATACGGGGAAAAGCTGTCAATTTTGTTTGTCTTCTGTTTTGTCCTTTGCCTTTCATTGGTTACTCATTTCTTTTGTTCAGGCTGAAGAGTTGATGAAGTCCCTGTGGGAAAAAAATGTGCCAGCAAAGGTGTATGTCGGTATGCGTTACTGGCATCCATTTACAGAGGAAGCTATTGAACTGGTATCTTTTCAGGATTTTGCAATTTTCGAATGTATGTACATATCTTTCGTCAATATGATCTTTAAGATACTATCGCCTCTGGATATTGTTTTCCTGTCACATCCATTGCCACATGCATACACAATGTTTAAAGTATATACTTATGGTTTTTCATTCACGTGAATGTCTATGGATAATAGTAATTAGTCATAATTTAACAATAATATGTCTTTCCCGTACCTCAGTTGACATAGTAATTCTAGTGTTTCCTTTTATATTGTCCTATATACTCTTGGGAAACACTATAAAGAATCTGAAAACATTTTTGTTAATTTTTGAGTGACTTATGTTTTATGTTATATGAGTCTTTTGTTAAGTAAACTACAACATGTCTGCATGTGCTACCCCTTATCTTCATGAAGTTACTTTTAGGGTATGTATCTTCATTGTGTAAACTCAAGTTCATTTAAAATTAATTTGACTGGTTCACAACGTTTTCTTAAGCTATTAGAGAGGGGATGAAAATTTTTTTCATAGGCTCTTTGTGCTCTAGAAGTATGTTCTTGACCATTAGGAGATTCTGAATCCAAATCTCATATACTTGGTTAGGTTTAATTGATTAATTTTTGGGGTCAAATTAGTTTTCTGAACTCTTCATGCTACAGAAATAGTGCTTCAATTGCTAGAAGTTATTCCAGCATGCACTGTTTAGGTTTTGTCATTTTGTTTTCAAATGTCCATTGTTCTTTGGGTATTGTTATATTATATATCATAAAATTATATTTGAATAATTTGGTACCTAGATTCACAAGTGACGAGAAAAGGGCCATCCTTTTCTTTTCTGTAAATTTTGTCAGCTCATTTGAATGATTATCCTGCTTTAGTTATAATAATATTAATTTGCTGGCTATAACCCAGTTTTGTTAGTAATCTAGATCTTGGTCTGCGCAATCAGTTGATGCCAAAACTTGGTATATAAACATAAATTTTTATGTTGGCTCATTGAAAAACTTGGTATCATTTCTTTTTTCATTCTGTAGATTAAAAGAGATGGAATTACAAAGCTTGTTGTGCTTCCACTTTATCCTCAATTCTCAATATCAACTAGTGGTTCAAGTCTTCGACTCTTGGAGAGTATATTCCGGTAATGGATGACAACCATCTGTTACCATGTTATTATTGGTTAATGATATGATTTAAATCAATTGTTTGAAAATTTAATTAATTAATTATTTTTTTTAAAGGGAGGATGAATATCTAGTTAACATGCAGCACACGGTTATACCTTCCTGGTACCAGCGTGAAGGATACATCCAGGCCATGGCAAATTTAATTGAGAAGGAATTACAGAACTTTGACTACCCTGAGGAGGTTCATTCTTTGGATTCACCCCTATTCTTTTGTTTGTTTGACCATACTGTTATTTCATTGCTGTATATGATGTTAATGATGAAGTATCTTGATTACCTTATCTACAAAAATTTTATTATATGTATGGTGAATAACAGACTTTCCTTTTAGTCTGGTGAAGGTATTATGCTTATAAAATCTGATAAATGTATAGAGCACTAACTAATTGATAGGATCCCATCAGAACTCCTTTGCTAAGCGTGCTTGGTCAAGAGTATAAGTGTCTCTTGGGACGTCCTTGTGTTGCATCCTTCTAAAAGAAATCATAATAAAATGTAAAGACATCTATAAAATCCTAATCAGCAGCCCGTTGCGTATTTATTTCCTCCTAAATTTGGGAAAGTGTCCTCGAAAGTTACGTGATTCCTCTATTTATCACTTGGTTGTAATGAACTATAGGAAAGTGCTCCAGCCTAACTTCTAAAACGATATCACACTATTTGGGGATCTTTAAACTGTTGACCTTTGTGTGGTATGTTTCTAGTGCTGTGAAATCTGTGGTCTCTGTCTTTTGTTGTGTGAGTAAGAAAAGAGGGATTCTGAATGGTTATAGTTTGATACAGGAAGAGTAAATTTCTTTGAGCTTTTCAATCCTTTGTTACAGATCTAGTATCTTTTCTTATGCCTCGTCAATAACAGGTTCTTAACTTTATAATCTCTTCAAGCTGCTGCCCAGAAATGACAATAATCATGCTAAGTTTTTGAACATACTGCAACTAATTTGAGCATGCAGTAGTACAATGAATTGGGAACCCATGGAGCAGAAATTGGAATCAGCCACTTTGAATTTCAAAAAGCAGAGGTGTTCAAACCGCGAGTGAGTGAACTGATATGTCAAGGGTAGAGCTGCTATGACTGGGGCTGAAAGTTTGGGTGTTCTGTAGGTTCGACTAATTTGGAGGGTTTTCGTAGTGAAATATCTGTGGCTGGTGAAACTGAGATACATGGATGCTAAGAGACAGGCAGCCAACCCTTTTGGTGATGAGTTTTGGCCCATTGAATCTGCATTGACTCAATCTTATTCAGCTTTTGCTTTGCCAGCCTTCCCTCTGTCAAAGTGACTCTGACACTCACTGCCTACAAAATTCTTCTGTTCACAAGTAAACTTGAGATCTAGAAAGTTTATTGAGATTCCACTACTATATACTGGTCATTCGATGCTTACTTTAGAGGTATTTAGATCTGGCCTGCCAAGTATCTTGTCTAGCATCTTTACTGAGCCTTTCGTAGCACACATTTCTAATTATCAAGTTGAAGGAACCTCTTACCTTATAGTTTTGTCCATCTCAAGACATGATTTACTTGTAGTGTGTGTGCTCTGTTTGTTATTTCTTATAACGTCCGTTTCTGCTACTCATTTTATAGTTTTGAAGCCAAGTCATTATAGAGCTTCGCAAGCTTTAATTATAATAAAGTTTGTTTTCTTTTCTCAATGCATACTAGAAGGGCTCTTTCAATAAACCCTCAAATCATCTAACTTAAGTTGGCAGCTGCTATGAGAATAAAGGCCGGATGACTCAGTTGCAGCTCTAAGTTGGCATGTAGAACTGATGGAATTTGAATTTTAAGTGTCAAAAGATTCAAGTAATTCCTTTCCTTTTGTTGGTTTGTTTGGGAACTTTAATTTTTTAATTTTAATTTTAATTCATTTTTTGAGCAAGAAATGGAAGAAATTAAGGATATGATATGTGTCTCCTTAAATTCCTCTGTCCATTAGCACCATAAAGGTTAGTTTAAACCCTTGATCTCTCATGGTGTGACTTGGGGAGCCCCTAGGTTGGCATTTAATCAGTTGGTCACTGGCTAGTATTTTCTTATTATTGAATAAAATATTTAGTTGTCTGAGAAACTTGTGTGTATTTAATTCTTTTTGTTGCTTTAGAAGCTTCTCTCTTTTAGTAAATAAGCTCCAAGATCAGAATGATGCTTTATTGTACTGTGATATTTTCCTTTTATGGTTCCAGCTGCCCAGCACACTTACTGCAGAATGTTTATAGGTTATGATATTTTTTAGTGCGCATGGGGTGCCACTTGCATACGTGGAAGAGGCTGGTGATCCTTACAAGGCAGAAATGGAGGAATGTGTGGATTTGATAATGGAAGAATTAGAAAAGAGAAAGATAACTAATGCATACACTCTAGCATATCAGGTAATTTTTTATTTCGAGAGCTACACTAGTTGGACTCTTTCTATCTTGATTTCTAATTATAGTTACTGGTAAAATTAATTTGTATAACATGGCAAAGTGCATACTGTCTTTGGCTTATTGGAAAAAAGTGAAATCCATATTCTTCTGGAGATTTTTCTATTTAATTTTTATAATTTTGTCATGCAAATGAGGAAAAATTATGGAACAATGCAATATGTAATTACTTTTCTTTGACAAGAGGCATGAGATGATAAGTACGAGGAAACAATATACCAAGTGCAAAGAGACTTTTGAAACATGTAATTTTTATGTTTATCTGTCCGCAGGAACAACTTCTTTGCGTGGCAATTCAATTTTGTTATCCTTTCTGTTAGCTTCAGAAATGGCCTATAATCATTAAAAAAATTTATAGGAGCCAATTTTTTAAAAAATTCATAAAGAGTAGATACAATTTGTCAACTGGAGCTCTAAAAACATACACATAACAGACCAAAAGCAAATTTTTTTAATATAGATAATACAATTTGTGGATTCAAACATAAACCCTTTTGTCAACTGGAGCTCTTTTTCTATGTTTCTATAACTACCCCAGAGCTTAAGTGTATAAGTAAGGGACCAGCAATAGTAGTTAATCTCTAACAATACATTACAGCCACAAAAGGTTACTGCTATTACAGATACAGCTCATGGATTGAACAACTTTAGATGGAGGAAGATTGGAAAATCCTGACAAAAGTCAGAAATTTATGTTTTATGATTTTATCAGAATCCAAGTAGATGGTTTATTGTTTAGGAAACATCTGTAATGCCTTTGTTACAGTAAATTTCATTCACTTCCTTAAATATTGTTTAAAATACAAGTGGACCTGCCTTGTTTAGAAGATGGACAGAGACCTCTCTTACAAAGGGGATTCTTTGATAATTCTTGGGGAGTTTTTGATTTGTTTCAGAATTCAAGGGGAGATCATATATGAACTAAAGCAGTAAGAGTTTGTTTAGTCAGACCTCAGGAGAGGCTCGTAGATTTTCCATTTTCTGTGGATATGTTTAATTGCACCTTTACCAAGTCAAAAAAATGCATGTGATTATTTTGCTGTATAACTACACTTGTTTAAACTGATTTTTCTTTACTAACATATAGCATCATATAATGAGGTTACTTGCATTGATGTGGATATGTTAATTATTTAAACTGATTGCTTGCTGAAATATGAAAGGATTCACAGATTTGTACTAAATTTGAACTAATTTCGATCTTTCTTAAGTTGAAAGGTTGGATTGTCTGATGAAGATCACCTGATCTTTTTATCCAAGCCATATGTTTTGCGTATTATCATTTTATTATCATGGCACTTTGTTGATAGTTGGCTAAATTTTCTTACAGAGCAGAGTTGGGCCTGTGGAATGGTTGAAACCCTACACTGATGAAACAATAATCGAGCTTGGGCAAAAGGGAGTGAAAAGTCTTCTTGCTGTCCCTATTAGGTAATATCATTGGATCATAATAGCTGTAATTATGTCGCCTGATAATTTTACTTTGGTCTTGCCGTGTATCTGCTGCATGCTGTAATAAATTGTTAGTTAACTTGGTATTTAATATAACAATTATGACTTTTCTTTTTTGGTTATTGAATTTAAAGTTCGGTGTTTTATTCTATTTCTTTCAATTTATGCATGTATGTGTTTGATTTACAGTTTTGTCAGTGAGCATATTGAAACTTTAGAAGAAATTGACGTTGAGTACAAAGAGTTGGCTCTAGATTCTGGTATAGAGAAATGGGGGCGTGTCCCAGCACTAGGATGTGAACCTACCTTCATTTCAGACTTGGCGGATGCTGTGATTGAGAGTCTGCCTTATGTTGGAGCTATGGCGGTGTCTAATCTTGAAGCTCGTCAGGTATCCATATTGCTTTTCTGCTAAGTTTTGGAACTAAAAGTACTTGCAACCAACTCATATTGTAGTCTGATTGAATTTTTGGGATTTTTTCTGCAGTCTTTAGTTCCACTTGGTAGTGTAGAAGAGTTGTTGGCAACATATGATTCAAAACGTTGTGAGTTACCTCCCCCTGTGACAGTTTGGGAATGGGGTTGGACTAAAAGTGCCGAGACTTGGAATGGAAGGGCTGCTATGCTTGCAGTGCTTGTTCTGTTGGTCCTAGAAGTCACCACTGGACAAGGATTTCTGCATCAATGGGTCATATTGCCCTTGTCTAGTGATTAAGATCTAAGTTATTCTCTTTCTCTTTCTCTTTCTTTTTCTTTCTGTTCCTCGCATCAAGATCTTCTGTTAGCACCACTGCACCCTTGCTACATGCATTGATGTCTATTGTCAACACTAGATTGGATTTGGCTAATTGTTTTTGTACATTTACACCGCACCACTGTTCGTACAAAGAAAAAGAAAACTGAGGATTAAAGAAATTGTAATTTAATGATTTTGTAATGCTTAAACTAGAAGCAATCTTCTTTGAATGATTACTTTGTAAAGTTTAGGCCTCTATTAGTATTTGTGCGTAGTTGTTTAATGTAGAGGTTTGCAAAATCGATTTTAAAATTAGAATTTACTTTAAATAATTCAGTTTTTAAATTTTAAAATTAGAATTTACTTTGTTTAATAGGATATTTTTTTTGGTAAAAAAATAAGATATATTGTTTATTAATTATCTTAATATTTTTGTTTTTTAATTATATTAAAAATATTAAAAAATTAAAATTAAATTATACAAATATTGTATACATGATGAAAAATTAAGTGGATGGAAAATTAAGTGAACTAAAGAAAGGAAAATAAGTTATTAAAAAGAATTAATATACGATAAAGTATTGAAAAAAATATTGTATTATTACTTCAGTTAATATTACACATTATTAAAATAATAAATTTAATTTTTTTTTTTTATGATAGTATAATTTTATATCTAATAATATTATATCATGTATATATTTATTTATTATAATTGTTAACTTATTTGACAATTTTAAAATAAATATATACATATTATAATTTTAGTAAATTATTATACAAATAACACGATAAGTTAAGTTAAATAAAATATTATAAACATGTTAATTATTTTTTTTTATGTAACTTAACGAATAAAAAATGTTATCTTTAATAAATTGTGTAATTTTATATATGTAGTTTAACGATTAAAAATTTATATTTAAATATGAGGTGTGGTTTAATTCATTTAGTTTGAATTTTTTTAAAAAATTAAAATAATTCTTCTGTTCAATTCTAATTTCATAATCTTTAGAATGAAAATCTATAGTAAAAAATTAATTCTTAATTTTTTGAAATAAGAGTTTATTTTAAAAGAATCAATTCTAGTTCAAAATTAAATTTTTTTAATTCGGAATCAAATCAAAACTATTACACATCCTTAGTTTAATGCTTCAATTGAGAAAACTGTTCTTGAAATGCTACTTATTGGCTTTTCACAGCTTTGGACGATAATTCTGGAAAAATACTATTTGCTTTCATTCTGTCTAAGTTAGTAAAGCTGTTGGTGGCAAGTTGTTTCTTTTGACCCAAAAAGAGATCTGAAAATTAGTATAAAATAAAATAAAAAATATATGAGTCAGGGTTAATTTTTGATCACCCATTTTATTATTAACAATTCTCAGAACTTAATCTAATTTATTGTTAAGTCCTCGTTGCTTCCTATGCAATTACCTTTGACTTTTGAAATTAATCATTGATCATGTTTTACCAGTAAAATTATTTTATTACTCTTAATGAAAATTGTAGAAAGACATAAATGTACTTAAAATTAAATTAATTATAATTTTTTATTTTAATATTTTTCACTTCTTTTTTTCTCTTTTTTTTTTCTTCAATCCCTCTCCTCTCCTTGTTCGTATTCTTCTTTAGCAATTCTTTTCTCTTCTCCTTGTTCATATTCTTCTTTAGCAAACCGCTCATCGGAAACCACCACCGCATGGCTAGCAAGCAGCCAGCCACTGCTGCCTACGAAGCACCACAACAAAGGATTTTTTATTTTTGTTTTTGTATTGAATTAAATTAAATTGTTGTTGAAAATAATAATTATGGATGTCAATTTGATTGTTTCTTGTTCTTTTGGCTGAATTAATTGATATGATTATGAAATTTGAGGATAGAAAGTTGTTATTATGTTTGATTTTGGATAAATAATGAAAAAAGGAAGAAAATAAGAAAAGAAAATTCCTAAATTTATTTTATTTTATTAATTATCTATTATTTAAATACAATTTTACTCTTGAAGCTATTAAGTTTAACATTACTATATAATGACATCGGGGTGCGCTGACAATGACTTCAGTAAATTAGGATTGGTTATGAAAATTATCAATAAATGAAAGAGGTGAACCGAAATTACTTCAATTTTATATTATTTTTAGGATTTTTACAATTATATGATCCAATATTTAGGTCAATTTATAATTCTAATCAACCTCAAATTTCCTTTCTATTTTTGGCCAAAAACAGGCCATTCAATAACAGTAAAGTGGTAGTTAAATTTTTTTATCTAATTAAAGAAAAATTACACGGGAATTTGAGATTGTTTGTAATAACAAATAATTTTTAATTTAGGATTCATAGGTCTATAGTGAATTGCTTCTAGATGATAGATGTAATTGACAAGTTCAGGTAATATTGATACAAGAGCATACATACTTACAAGTGAAACAAATTGACCATGAACATACATATTTTTAGATGAATTGTTTGAAATGTATCGGTAAACAAGTTCTCAGTTTATTGGTGATCTTTCAAAGAAACATTTCAAGATTATAGTTGAATATACACAATCAAATATATACAAAATGACATTCAAAGTGAATTTGTTATGGTAAATATCATATGACAAGACTGTTGAAAATTATGCATATTATATACGCAACAGCGAAAATTTAAAAATTATTTTAATTAATTTGATTAATTAACATTCATTAATTCCTATGTCAAGATCATGCTATTTTAACATACTTTATAATATCAAAAAAATAAAAAATTGATTAAGATCTTACCTTAGATCTTTACCACAAACGGAATTAAATTAATACTTTTCTTATTTTCTGTAGATTCGTAAATTGGAACACTGTTTAGACATTCAAAACGTTCAAATCTGAATTTTTTTCGTGAAATACAAAGTTGTAGATCTCCGAATCTTCTTTCCAGATCTTTTTGAATCGCATTAATCCAATATCGAAATTAAAAGTTATGGCTCAAATACGGAGA